>CM050166.1:277651407-277715163 GCA_027410445.1 Discoglossus pictus | reverse complement strand
ATGTATATGTGTATATATGTTTCCTTTACTATGTTGTGTTTATTCCCCATATATGTATTTACCTGATGATGTCAGATACTGTCTCCACTCTATCTGCATGTGCTGTTTTTATTCGACCTGAGGGTTTTGTTGTGGACGAAATTCATGAAAATGTATATTATGTCCATGCTGCATTCCTTTCCTTACAATATATCATAAGATAAGGCACTAATTACTTTTATTCTTTATTTCCTGAGAGTCCTAAGATGGCTACTGAGCTGTATCCTGGGAGTCCTAAGATGGCTACTGAATCATATCCTGGGAGTCCTAAGATGGCTACTGAGTCATATCCTGGGAGTCCTAAGATGACATTAATATCCGTGACCAAATAAGGATATGAGCCCCACCACCTTCCAGAGCCAATCAGAAGCTTCACATAAACTGACCATAATGACATCAACATCCAAGACCAAATATGGAAGGACCCTTCCTACCTTGTCAACCAATCAATAACTCACTCACTGTCTAACAATGAGTCGTATGATTGTTATATCTGATCAACTTATATTATATAAGTTCCTATGTTGTATTTGGGGGGGTTCGTTCGTTGGGAAGAATACAAGAAGTTTTATACCAGAACTTTTGGGTCTGTGTAAATTCTTGTCTCTGTGTGCACACATGGCCAACAGACGGATGATTTGGACAGGAACAGATATTACATAATGGGATTATTTTTATCCATCCAAAACAATTGGCGCCCAACGTGGGGCCCTGGGTTGTGACCAACAGATAGCAGACAAGGAAGACTTTGGGACGGTCTGTGGTGGCATAAAGGAGCCTGATCAACTCAACTCAGATATATGGTAAGGTTTAATGTTTTTAAAACCTTGCATATATATGAACAATGCTGCTATAGTTCTGCCACTTTGTCTTGGGCTGCTACTGAAGGCACCAAAAGTACAGATAAATTGCTTGCCCAGGGTCTACCTTGAAGAAATATCTGTACTGAATAATATCTGTTACCTGTGTATGACACTATAGCCCTGAAATAGCCGTACGTACAGACGTACATATGCATACCTTTCTTTAGGAGGGTCTATGCATGGTGGATAGCCGAGTATCTCTTGGGGGTCATTATGTTCGTGCCTTGGTAGCGTAATGAACCCGGAAGATATCTATCACACACTAAGGTGTAAGGGCATGTATGTGGGATGCAGACTTCAGGGACGGATTTATTGTGTCCGAATAACACAATAACTCTCTGAAGGCGTCAATTTTAGCACACGACAGTGTGAGATTTTGAACTTCAAAATTTTAAGAGTCAGAAATGTTCTGCAGAAATTGATAAATATTACTGTGATCTGTTATTGCTGGTTGTGATGCATATTTTAATGAAAAATGTAGTTTAGAATTTCTCTCCCTGTACACTGAAGCTGTGTAGCTGTGTGTGACAATCAAGGTCAAAAGACACAGGCTGCGAAAAGGAGAAATTCCTCACCCCCTCCCACCTCGTTAATTCTTTTAAGGACGTATCTTAGTTAAGAGAATTCTTTCTATTTCAATGCTTAAGGTCGTATGAATTTGTACAGTAAGTGTTTCTATTCATGTTTTCATGATGATGTTAGATTTTGCTTATAGTACGTGAAGTAAATGTTTGTGTGAAAGTAGGTGTGTCCGGGGAGGAGATTGATTTAAAAAGTAAATAGTTCAAGATATATACACAGAGTTAGACTTTGAGACTGCACCTCGAATAGGTATCTCAAAGGAAACAGTACCTTAGGATTTTAAACGTTCAGTATATATATGACACAGACTGAGAATTTGTTATGTAACAAACACAACAACGTAACAATCATCAGGGGTGTCAATGAACACACCTTAGACAGGTATGTTGGGTTTTCGGATTATTGAACCAAGAAATAAATCTCCATAAGATCTACAATGTAATGGGAGATTATTTTGTTTGAATGCATTGCATGTGACAGTTTGCATATTTCTGTGTGCTTGTGAGTATATATATATATGTATGTATATGCGTGTATTCTAATGAAACATTTTGTCTGAGGTTTCTGTGTGTTTGTAACTTTACTCGATACTGTACTCTTTGGAGAGTGAGGTGACTAGTCTGCATTTTGAGAAGACGTGTTAGGGGTTTGGCCAACCCCTCACAGTTAAGCATAGCATACCACTCCCCTTTCTCCTCCCACCTTCTCTGTGTGTTAGTTTTTATGTGAAAATATGTCTGTCTGTATCATTGAGGGAAAATGAGAAGAAGGGAGGTTGCAGGCAGAAGAATGGTGGCTGGTTCTGGGTGGGAACCAAAGGTTGCTACAAGATAGTGGTTTGTGGAACAAAAACATGACATGCCCCTATACCTCATCTTAAAGGTAAATAACATCTACTATACCACCGCTACTGGAGTCAGTGCCCTGTATCCACTACTCCTTGGCAATATTAATCTTTATTAAAAGGAAGATATAGGAGACATTCAATGTTTCATTAAGCTTTACTATGGAATAAGAAGTATATGAAAGAGGAAAAGTAAACGCAATGTTACTTTAGGATGTTTTTACTCTGAGACAATTTCTGTCTCATACACTGTTATTTTTAGATTCTCTGTGAGCGGCTCCCCTGCTAGTTTCTGCTCATGTAGTTAACTCCTACATGCCTGTCTGCAACGCTGATACAGAATTCTGTGAGTTATTAATAGCATGAGCTATGGATGAAATAGCAAATCAGGCTATTCATTTGTCAGATATTACACAGGATAAAACAGTCAGTGGTAATTTATATCATTCCAGACACGAGTCTCAGATGCTAGGAGTAGCCTTTGTGGAGGGATTGAAGAGAATCCATCAGGAAAGATTTAATAACATCTCGTCCTGAATACAAGGTGTTGCCATTAGAGACTTTGTTATTAGTAGCAAAAAGGGCGTGAGTTCTCACAAGGTAATAAGGAGACTACACACATTATGGTGTCTTCTGAGCAGGAGGAGACAGAGCCAACAAGAACAAGAAAGTGTTTTAATTGTAACAAAGTTGAACACCTTAGGGTTTCACCAGTTATGGTGAAGTTAAAACCAGTAGCTGAAATAGCACAAAAAAAAAAAAAGAAACTGGTATCTCATGGCCAGAAAGTCTCCCTATAGCACGGTTAAGCGAGGGGTACACCCCTGGAGGGAAGTTTTCTCTGTCCCCTAACAAGATCCTATTTGGGTCTGCTTCTAGATTAGGGTGTTATTATCCTCAGCAATTGAAATTTAAATCTGATGTATTTGTTGATTATGTGATTGCTTTATCTCAAGCACTAACTAAAATACATGAACAAGTGTTTTCTTCTATTCCAGGTCCTGAAGTAGACACTGGTACTCATCAACTACTTCCTGGAGATTGGGTCCTGGTCAAGAGATTTGTGAGAAAGAATCCTCTGGAATCCAGATATGATTGTCCCTTTCAAGTTCTTCTAATTACTGCACCGTCAGTTAAACTTGAAGGATGGCCTACTTGGATCCACGCATCTCATTGCAAAAAAAAAAGTTTCAGCACCAGACCCATAGCAACCAACATCATGATGATCATAACGCATATCCTTTCCTGTCTGTTCTTAACTAAAGTAGAACCTTCTGCATTCATTAGTGAGAAGAAAGATGGTATTACATTTTGGTACAATACATCTAAAACACATATGATCACATTCTCCTTTGATTATTGTCATGTTGTATGTTGCCAACAGCTAAGCGTGACTCAACAATGTAACTTGTACGAAGACACTCACAGCACATCTATATACATATGTGTTACAGACCAGACTTGGGGAAAAGATTGTAGTCATTGGGAAGCTGTAGGATGGAACACTGGGACAGCTTGGGGCTACAGACCACAGAGTGCCTTAGATAGCACAGATTTGAGTGGAAGCCCTTTACTTGAACGTATGACTCTAATAAAGCCAGGCAAATGCTCGCCAAATGGCAAGAATGGAGCTAACAAGTGACTTAATCTGACTATCAAGAACCCCAGACCCACAGATGCAGGTACATACCTAATGTGTGGCTGGGTTAGAGGAGAAGCAAAAGGACGGATTGGTAAATTTATGCTCAGAAATCTAAATGCACCACTCATATTAGAAGACTAATGCAAGTACAACACACTCAGGCATTACCCCAAACGACTGATATCAGTGAACCTACGTACGAAGGAACCCTAGCAAATGAAACTGGGTTGACAGACCTCAACTTATGGCTGAAATGGATGAAATATAATGTAGAGTCACATAATAAGACTAATTGTTATGTTTGTGCAAGTGCCAGACCTCACCTAGGCACTGTTCCATTTATGGTAACTATGAAGGAAGAAAAGTGTTTCTTAAGTCTTTATAAAACTACCCAGACTAAAAGATCTAAATTGTGAACAATGGGGGAACAGGTATCCCATTATAACTGACAATCTACATCCAGGTGAAGGTATAACCATATACCCAGGTAATTACACATGCTATACAAGGAGTACACCTCAAGGGAGAAACCTAAAGAGGTTTAAGCAAGGGTTCTGCATTATATATTGTATTGGCTTCACAGTTTACAGAGCAGACACAAACATTGGGAGACATATATTGGATATGTGGGGACATGAAGCTCAGATCAAGGCTAGAGGGTATCTGGTATGGTGAGTGTATCCTGGCAAAGGTCATAATGCCAGTGCACATTGTGCCCATCCAAGCTGATACCTCACCACACACTCTACTGACAACATCTAGACACAAAAGAAAGGTGTCTTCCCCACAAGGAAGCGTTGACCCCCATGTGTACATAGACTCTATTGGAGTCACAAGGGGGTTGCCTAATGAGTTTAAGGCCAAAACCAGATAGCAGCATGATTTGAATCACTGATACCAATGATTGGTGTAAATAAAAATGTTGCTTGAATCAATTATATATATTATAACCAACAAAGGTTTGTGGATTACACAAGAGACGCTCTGCAAGGAGTTGCAGAACAATTGAAGGCCACATCACACACGGCCTTCCAGAATAGAATGGCACTAGACATGATCCTTGCTAAAAAGGGGGGAGTGTAAAATGCTCCCCGACACTGGCAACTGCTGCAACTACATACCTGATAATACGGGTCCAAACGGTAAGATTACTTTAGCCATTAAAGAACTAAACAACTTGGCACAAGAATTGAAGGAGAGTTCTGGAACCATAGACTATTGGGATAAATGGTTTGGGTGGATGAACAACTGGCAGAAGGTATTGTCACAGGTTGTCTTTCTTTCAATACTGATAATTCTTGCATTTGTTACCTGCTGTATTATCCCCTGAGTCCAAACACATATTCAAAGAAGTCAGTTGCTGGAGTCACACCAACCTTTGTGCACCAAGAAATTTATGAAGATGACTGTGAGGAGTCACATAAGATGTTACGGTCTATTGTGTCTAGAAATGAAAGTTCTACATAAACCCCTTGTCCCACATGTTCCTGAAACAAGGGGTCAGGGATAGCATCTGACTCCCCTATGACAGTGGCAAGAGGGGCCATGGACAAGCCATGGCAACTCTAATGTACAAAGAAGAACGGGCGTTCATTGGTGCAGATGTGCTAGGGCTTTCTTACATTCATACACCTCATCCACAGGGACAGTTGTACACATAGTCTCTAGGGGGGACTGTTACTGTTTATATGCTGTTTATATGACTTTAGACCTTAATTAATATGTTTTACTAAGAAAAACCTATATCTTTACACAGACATTTTATGTAGTACTCTCTAGAAGAGGAAGATATAATACATCTAACCTGTCATATCTACAAGAATAGAATATAAGTGTAGTATGTAACATAATATAACATTTTAGGGGGGACTGTTGTGGACGAAATTCATGAAAATGTATATTATGTCCATGCTGCATTCCTTTCCTTACAATATATCATAAGATAAGGCACTAATTACTTTTATTCTTTATTTCCTGAGAGTCCTAAGATGGCTACTGAGCTGTATCCTGGGAGTCCTAAGATGGCTACTGAATCATATCGTGGGAGTCCTAAGATGGCTACTGAGTCAAATCCTGGGAGTCCTAAGATGACATTAATATCCGTGACCAAATAAGGATATGAGCCCCGCCACCTTCCAGAGCCAATCAGAAGCTTCACATAAACTGACCATAATGACATCAACATCCAAGACCAAATATGGAAGGACCCTTCCTACCTTGTCAACCAATCAATAACTCACTCACTGTCTAACAATGAGTCGTATGATTGTTATATCTGATCAACTTATATTGTATAAGTTCCTATGTTGTATTTGGGGAGGTTCGTTCGTTGGGAAGAATACAAGAAGTTTTATACCAGAACTTTTGGGTCTGTGTAAATTCTTGTCTCTGTGTGCACACATGGCCAACAGACGGATGATTTGGACAGGAACAGATATTACATAATGGGATTATTTTTATCCATCCAAAACAGTTTCATCTCATGTTAGTATTGCTTGAGACTTGATAAAGAGGTGGAACCTCTCGGAAGCTCGTCATTATCAATAAGACGTTTGTCCAATACAAAAGGTAACAAATGTATTGAAATACTCATGATTAAACTATATATATTATATTAATAATCACTAAATTACTAGATTACTGGACATTCATGGCTGCTTCGCTCTTCAATTACAGGGGAAGATACCGCATTTAGCCGAATCAAGAAGCTACTAATTAAAATAACAACAAAAATAACACAACTTAACAGTGACATCTATTTTCTGTCACAATGCAAGAAAAGGAATATTATACCAAATGGACTTAAAATCAAAAATCCATTAAGATCTACACATAACTCAATGTATGCTGAAAATGTATGGATACGCACAAGGAAAAAACTAAAAAAACACCTAATACATCAACTTTATACAAAGAAACAATCTAAATCACCAAAGAGTAAGCCTCCTTTAACAACTAAAGGAGAGCAACATATATGATGCTGAGCATGTAGAAAAAGAAATAGAGCATCTTTAAAAGGACCAACAACATGAATTCATAAGAAAATAAAAAACTCAACTGCCTCTTCCAGCAAAACAATATACAACAGCGAAAGGAAGAGAAAAGAAAAGACACAAATTTAGCCCTGAATTCTACTAACAACACATCTAAAAACCTACCATATACAGAACACACAGTAATTATAAAACTCTCAGACCATCAACTATCACAAGCAGATGCCTCTGTTCTCTCCAAAGGACTGTCTTTCTGTCCAGACATAAAACTAGATCAAATACAACTATACTCAGACATAGAAGAATTCTTTAGAAGATTAAGAGTGGCAGAATGTTTCCACAACAAGGGACACACCACAACATCCTTAGACTGTAACAAAAAACAACAACACATATTTCAACCCACAACCTGGTCGTAACACCAAACTGGACAGTTATATAGAAAGCTTGCACCTGAGAACTGCATCCATTACAACAACACAATATAAAAAAGACTTGCACAATCTTACTCCATCAGAAAGAACTGCCATAAAGATTTAAAAAAACAACCCCCCACATCACCATAAAACCGGCAGACAAAGGAGGTGCAGTTGTTATCATGAATACTCAGGACTACATAAATGAAGCCAACAGACAACTGTCAGACAACACCTACTACAATGAATTGAACCAGGACTCTACAGAAAAATATACTCTTCAACTTAAGAAACTCCTCAAAACATTCCCTAAAAATATACATCAAGAATTAGAACAACACATCCCCGTCAATCCTAAAACTGGGACTTTCTACCTACTGCAAAAAATCCACAAACCAGGCAACCCAGGGAGACCAATTGTTACAGGTATGGACACACTGTCTGAACAGATATCTGGATTTGTTGAAATCATCCTTAAGCCATTAGTTAGTAACACCAGTAGCTATATACAAGACACCACTGACTATCTCAACAAACGCAGTCAGTTTAAGGACCTACCTGCTAACACACTACTTGTTACCATGGATGTAGAGTCTCTTTACAGCAACATCCCACACAAAGATGGCACTGAGGCATGCTTTAAGTTTCTTTCAACAAACATGCAAAACAATGAATATTATTGTTAAACTAATAGAATATATCCTTACCCACAACTATTTTACTTTTAACCAAGATACCTACCTACAGATGATGGGGACTGCCATGGGTACCAAAATGGCTCCACAATACGCAAATCTATTTATGGACAATCTAGAAGAAACATTCTTATCTGTATCCATTTACAAACCATATAAATACTACTGTTACATAGATGATCTGTTCATCATATGGACAGAAGGAAAAAGCAAACTCAGAGACTTTCAAAGTTCATTCAACACCTTATATTCATCTATAAAACTTATCTACAGAACAGGTAAGCTTTCTAGACACTACTATATCCATCACCAATGACACTCTACACTCATCTGTATATAGGAAATCCACAGACAAATGTAATTACCTACATAGCTCCAGTTTCCATCCCTCCCACACCAAAAAAGCCATCATCCATAGTCAAGCTTTAGATACCATCGGATTTGCTCAAACACTGGAGACCGTGATAACATTTTTAAAACACTGTCTGAATTTTTCAAATAAAAGTGTTACAGACCCCGTATTATTACCCAAAAAATAACCACTGCTATCAAAATACCCTGTGAGCACCTGTTAGAGTACAAAACAAAAGAAACTACTTCACGTATACCTCTAGTGACCACATACCATCCAATTTTAGAGAAAATCCAGAAAAGAATCAAAGATTTACAACCGTTACTAATTGAAGATACTGAATTAAAAGATATATTCACAAAACCTCCCATCGATGCATTTAAACAACAACCAAACCTGAAACAAAAACTTGTTAGCAGAAAATTAGCCAATGAACAACTAAATACAAAAAATGGAACTAAACCTTGTAACAAACGTGCCTGTAAATTATGCCAACACATTTGTAATGATGATACAGCCACACATAACAACAAAACCTATAACATCAAAGGATCATATTTATGTATATCGTCCAATGTAGTTTATATAATACAATGTACTTCATGTGACACAGGCTGTTACATTGGAGAAACCAGACACAAAAGAATGCATTTAAGGATGAACTTACACAGGCATTCAATAAGAAAGCATAATGAAGACAGTTATTGTAGCCCAGTGGGACACCATTTTAGCCAGAATGATCACTTCATCCAAAACTTAAAAGTCTAAATATTCAGAGGAAAAATTAAAAACATCCAAGACAGAAAAGCATTTGAAATAAAGATAATCACATTCTTCAACACTAAAAATACAGGACTTAATATGAACTTGGGTTTTCTAACACATTATCAGAATTTCATGTGATTTTTTTCCTCTTAGACCATAACAGACTTTGTCCAACAGGAAAGATATCACTGTAGACTACAGTGTTCTGCTATTTCATGTATATATTGATGTATATGTGTATATATGTAGCCTTTACTATGTTGTGTTTATTCCCCATATATGTATTTACCTGATGATGTCAGATGCTGCCTCCACTCTTTCTGCATCTGCTGTTATTATTCAAACTGAGTGTTCCATCTCATGTCAGTATTGCTTGATACTTGATAAAGAGAGGTTGGGCCTCTGGAAAGCTTGTCATTATAAATAAGACATTTGTCCAATACAAAAGGTATCACATTATATTGCAATAGTCATTAATAATCTATATACTGTATATATATATATATATATATATATATATATATATATATATACGGTATATATATATATATATATATATATATATATATATATATACAGATTTATAATTAATAAATGACGATACATACATATACAGGGAGTGCAGAATTATTAGGCAAATGAGTATTTTGACCACATCATCCTCTTTATGCATGTTGTCTTACTCCAAGCTGTATAGGTTCGAAAGCCTACTACCAATTAAGCATATTAGGTGATGTGCATCTCTGTAATGAGAAGGGGTGTGGTCTAATGACATCAACACCCTATATCCGGTGTGCATAATTATTAGGCAACTTCCTTTCCTTTGGCAAAATGTGTCAAAAGAAGGACTTGACAGGCTCAGAAAAGTCAAAAATAGTGAGATATCTTGCAGAGGGATGCAGCACTCTTAAAATTGCAAAGCTTCTGAAGCGTGATCATCGAACAATCAAGCGTTTCATTCAAAATAGTCAACAGGTTCGCAAGAAGCGTGTGGAAAAACCAAGGCGCAAAATAACTGCCCATGAACTAAGAAAAGTCAAGCGTGCAGCTGCCACGATGCCACTTGCCACCAGTTTGGCCATATTTCAGAGCTGCAACATCACTGGAGTGCAATACTCAGAGACATGGCCAAGGTAAGAAAGGCTGAAAGACGACCACCACTGAACAAGACACACAAGCTGAAACGTCAAGACTGGGCCAAGAAATATCTCAAGACTGATTTTTCTAAGGTTTTATGGACTGATGAAATGAGAGTGAGTCTTGATGGGCCAGATGGATGGGCCCGTGGCTGGATTGGTAAAGGGCAGAGAGTTCCAGTCCGACTCAGACGCCAGCAAGGTGGAGGTGGAGTACTGGTTTGGGCTGGTATCATCAAAGATGAGCTTGTGGGGCCTTTTCGGGTTGAGGATGGAGTCAAGCTCAACTCCCAGTCCTACTGCCAGTTCCTGGAAGACACCTTCTTCAAGCAGTGGTACAGGAAGAAGTCTGCATCCTTCAAGAAAAACATGATTTTCATGCAGGACAATGCTCCATCACATGCGTCCAAGTACTCCACAGCGTGGCTGGCAAGAAAGGGTATAAAAGAAGAAAATCTAATGACATGGCCTCCTTGTTCACCTGATCTGAACCCCATTGAGAACCTGTGGTCCATCATCAAATGTGAGATTTACAAGGAGGGAAAACAGTACACCTCTCTGAACAGCGTCTGGGAGGCTGTGGTTGCTGCTGCACGCAATGTTGATGGTGAACAGATCAAAACACTGACAGAATCCATGGATGGCAGGCTTTTGAGTGTCCTTGCAAAGAAAGGGGGCTATATTGGTCACTGATTTGTTTTTGTTTTGTTTTTGAATGTCAGAAATCTATATATGTGAATGTTGAGATGTTATATTGGTTTCACTGGTAAAAATAAATAATTGAAATGGGTATATATTTGTTTTTTGTTAAGTTGCCTAATAATTATGCACAGTAATAGTCACCTGCACACACAGATATCCCCCTAAAATAGCTAAAACTAAAAACAAACTAAAAACTACTTCCAAAAATATTCAGCTTTGATATTAATGAGTTTTTTGGAGTTCATTGAGAACATGGTTGTTGTTCAATAATAAAATTAATCTTCAAAAATACAACTTGCCTAATAATTCTGCACTCCCTGTATACATGTATATCTTTTAGGTTTTTTCAAACTGAGGAAGCTTTCAAGAAGTAGAACATTTTTGTATAACATTGCATTTAACTTTACAAATTTTGTACCAATAAATATTTATATAGGTTTCCTAATACATGAATACATAGTATTCTTGGTGGGTTACTGGTGCGTTTCCAGAGTGCGCATACTAACATACACTGGTTGTATATATCCAGAACACATATTCATATTGAATAATATTTGCAAGTATAACTGAGGGGAGTCTTCACTGAAATTCTGATATGAACTCCAGGAATCATTACCCATAGGCGTTTAAAATAACACATAATCGTTTGGGGTTAAATAAGGTGAGAGTCACTTTTGACTTCTGTATGATATTACCTTGATGACTAGAAGTGATCTGCGCTAGGCTTCGTCTCTCTCCCAATCCTTCTTCTCTTTAGACAGTCACACATATATATATATATATACTAGCGAATTGCCAGTCAAAAAATGACGACAATTAAATTATAAGTGAGCTAATGGTATTTGGTGTATAATAATAAAATAACTAATAGATTAATGAAGTAATATAATTTACCTATTTTGAAGTAATATATGCAGGAAGCATTGTGTTGAAGAGCTGGCAATCTGTTTTGATGTTGCTGCAGCATTAGTGGTGTGGAGCTGCTGTGTAAGCGTGATAATGTGTGGTATGCGTCTGTAGCGGAGTATTCGTAGCTGTTTTGTGGTGTTGTGCGTGTTTCTGATGGTGTTTTGCGTGTTTAGAGTCCTGTAGCCTCCTTTTCGTTTTGTTCGGTGGCCATTTTTTCTCTTGCTTAGAGAATTTTTTTGTGTCTAAACTCTTTTATTTTGAGTTAAATTGAGGTGTAACTTCAATTTTTAAAAATCCTGGATGCTCCCTCTTGCTATAGGTAAGCTTTTTATGTATGTGTTGTGTGTATTTATTGTGTTTTTCATTTTTTCATGTCCGCGGGTTGCAGCCGATTTTTACAAGGTTGTGATTAGTCGTAACGTGTCTCGTACTTTTTTGCAAGGGCCGCAGTTGCTCACAGCTATATATGTGATATATATATATGTATATATATATATATATATATCCTGTATATATATATATATATATATCACATATTATAATTGTCCTGCTACGAATCGTCGTCATGCTGTTTGCGTGGTCCGAACGATTTAGTGGGCGAGCCTCACGCAGCGAGGCGAGCCGTTAAACCGTAGCACTTTGGCAATGAGCGCCGCAGGCGCTCATTGCAGGCGAGCCCCGCTTAGCGAGGCGAGCCGTTAGACTGTAGCAAAAAAATACGTCTGCAACTCGCAAACATGAAAAAAAATACAAACACAATAAATACACACAGCACATACATAAAAAGCTTACAGACAGCAAGAGGGAGCATCCATGACCTCAAAAAACCAAGTTACACCTTCATTTAGCTCAAAATAAAAGAGTTTAGACACTAAAAAATTCTCGAAGCGACAGAAAAAATGGCGGCCGAACAAAACGAAAACGAGGCTACAGCACTCTAACCACGGATAACACTTACGGATAATCTGCTAAGACGCATACCACACATTACGACATCGCAAAAATCGGACGCAACACGCGGACAGGAAAAAAGCAAAAACACAATAAATACACACAGCACATACATAAAAAGCTTGCCGACAGCAAGAGGGAGCATCCATGACCTCAAAAAAACAAGTTACACCTTCATTTAGCTCAATATAAAACAGTTTAGACACTAAAAAATTATCGAAGCGAAAGAAAAAATGGCGGCCGAACAAAACGAAAACGAGGCTACAGCGCTATAACCACGGAAAACACTTACGGATAATCCGCTAAGAAGCATACCACACATTACCCGCCATTTTACGATAATGCGGAAGTACACCACTACGCTAACGGTTTCAGCTCGCGCACGCACACTTTTACACTGCACACGTTCATCACGCTTACACAGCACCTCCACACCACTAATGCTGCAGAAACATCAACACAGATTGCCAGCTCTTCAACACAATGCTTCAAAATAGGTAAAGTATATTCATTTATTAATTTGTATTATATACAGTATTTCAGTAGTACACACAAAACAACATTAGCTACCTTACAATTCCATATGTATATTAATAACTAAACAACTTTCCAAACATACACATCTCATTGCCGTCATTTTTTGACGGGCAATACGCTAGTATATATATATATAGTAAATAAATAGTACAACTGTGTTCACATTTGAATGTCTAAAACAAGTTAAAAAACCTGCTTTCAGCTCAGAATTACGAGAAAATCAGTTATTACACTGCATTCTGGGAAGCTAAACTGGGACATGCAAACGTGCCCACAAATGCCTCGCTCTTCAATCCATAGCCATTATCAAACATGGCTTCCTTTAAGCTTATGCATGCTGTATTACACAGCTTTAATGTAAAGCCAAGGTTGGATTAAACACAGGCTGAGTATCCTATCCATGTACAGCTGTTTCAAGCTTACTGGCTATCATCAGCATGGCGCGGGATCTCAGCCTGTGTTGTGGACTTTATGAGTAGGTAGTTCACCACAACAATCATTTATAATATGGTGGGCAAAAGTGCGATAGAAGCCCTCCACCGCACAGTAGTACAGTAAATAAATAGTACATCTGTGTTCACATTTGAATGTCTAAAACAAGTTAAAAAACCTGCTCACAAATATATATATATATATATATATATATATATATATATATATATAGCAATTATTTCACATATGGTGATCCCGTGCCATGCTGATGATATATGTACACAGACACACACACACAAATGTGTGTATATATATATATATATATATATATATATATATATATATATATATATACATACAATAGAGACACAGATATATATACACAGAGACACACATATATAAACAATAAATAATGAGGATAAGCTAATATATAGAACTATATATTTGTATTTATTATGTATTTATGTCCAAATACTTTGTTATAATGTTTTTATGTTTTTACTTACTTTAGAGATAATACCTGCAGAAAGAGGAGAGAAGAAAATGACTGCCAAACAAGGCAGGTCAGCCTCTATCCCCCCGTCAATCTAATTCATTCTCATAGAGTTTAATGGAGACACACCTCTGCGACCTGGTTGGTTGAAGTGGTTTAGGAGGAGGAACAGAACTCTGTCTTGGCTATGAGGGCCGTCTCTAAATTGTAAACAACCTGAAAATCATACATTTCTTTAGAACTGATATCTCTATGAAAAACAGACATATTTTTAAAATAAAAAAAATATTTCAACATGGTATTTGGAGATCTATAATATGGCTTGCTCCAATATGCGCTACATTTACTATTCCTTTAACTTTATTTTTCCCTGAGGGAATGTTAAAAGTGTCATATAATTATTATTATTCCCTTAGTCAGAGGGGCCTCTCCACAAATCTTTGAGAACCTTTTATGTTGTGGCATACCTGTTGAGTGAGATATTGTGTAAACAAAGTGTCTCAATCTACAATAGTTGTAATGCTGATAAATAGAAAGGTCATATTTATCCCTTAATTCCTCAAATGTGATAATAGACCTTTCTTTACCCATGAGCCCAACCTATCTAGTTCGTTTAATCTCCAGCAATGTTGCGCCATGGCTGGGATAATACTGAAGTTAGATAGGGTGATTTGGGGAAAAGCGTAGAATGGCGATGTGCCCAGGTTACACGTGACATTGTGTGTTTAACCATTGGGTTTGTCGAGTTTCTTAAAACGGCTGGTGGGGTAGCTATCTATACTGCTGTGTCCCATGAGAACGGGCGCATGGTCCAATTCTCAATGAACATACATGCGGTATGAGAGGATAATGAGTGTGCCAGGGGGACAAATGCTAATTGTGATGCCCTATAGTAGTGTTTGAAGTTAGGGCAAAGAAAAACTAACCTTTGAAAACTTGACAATTTATAGAAATAGGTAATGATCTAAACAGGTACATCAGCTAGGGTAAGATATTAATCTTCACTTTAATAATCCTGCCCAACCACGAAATGTGAGCTCTAGACCAACTAATCAGTTCTTTTTAAAATGAGCTATATAAAGGGTTATAATTGGCATTATATAGGTCTGCTATTTTGAGCGTTAAATTTATCCCCAAGTATTCAATGTGTTTTTTCTTCACATCCAGCGCAAGCAAACAGGCCGAAAGTTTGTTATGCTTCTCATGATGCATCAGATTCAAAATCTTGTGAATATTATCCCCCGCCTGCCTTCCAGGGATGGACCCCACTTGGTCATTATGTATTAAGGATGGGAGAAATTCCACAATCCTGTCGGCCTTCATTTTGGCCAGAAATTTAATATCACAGTTCAATAGTGAAATTGGTCCCCTACCCGCTTTTGGAAAGAGAACAATCTCTGCAAGATTTAGATCTGAGGAAAGCTGCTGTCCATCCATTATTGCACTGTAAAGGGTTGTAAGATGGGGGGCTAGTTGAGTCACAAATTTTTGGTAGTATAAATTTGTGAACCCATCGGACCTGGAGCCTTGCCAACTTTAGAACTGAGAATGGTTTATTGGACCCCTTTTAAAGTAATCGCCTTATTTAAATGGTTCAGGTTCTACTCCGTCAAGTGTGAAAGATCTAAAGAGCCTAAAAACCTGTGTATTCCATGAGAATCTACAGCTTTTGATGCGCATACAATTTTTCATAAAATGCAAAGAATATGTCTTGTATTTTAGATGGGTTAGACATAATCTCCCCCTGGGGGGATTTTAATTGATAAACCTTTGATTGTGATTGATTAGATTTCAGCTTCTTAGCTAAAAGCGAATCTGGCCTTTTTGCCTTGTGGTAACATTTATGCTGGGTCCAACGGAGAGCTTTTTCCGTTTTCTCTGAGAGAATAATATCTATTTACGCTCTTATCTTATCTATCCTGATCCTTTTTGAGGGAGTGGGGTGCTGTTGATTATCCTGCTCTAACCTCTTCAATTCTGCAGTAAGGTTAGCTTATTGCAATTTACGCTTTGTCTTATACTATGAAGCTAATTTGATACAGGCGTCCCTAATGTATGCTTTATGCGCTGCCCACAACCATCGTATCCCTGTGTCCTGTTTAAAATACAGTTTCAATTCTTGTAAGATTCGATCCCTCATTGGTGGGTTGGCCAACAACATTTCATTTATACGCCAGGAATATGGGGTTTTATTTTCTATCTTTAAATCTAACACAGTTTTCACGATTGAGTGGTCCGACCAAGTACACAGGATTATCTCAGTGATTTTTGATTGCTCTAATAAGGATGAATCCAGAAAGATGTAATCTATCCTCGAGTATGAGTCATGAGGATAGGAATAAAACAAATATTCCCTGTCCTTAGGATGTTGCTCCCTCCACTTGTCTACTAAATTTAAAGTGGCCAGGTGTTGTTCCAATGTTTTGAGGCGACCTAAATATACAGTATATTGGGGGGATTTTTGGTTGGAGCATAGATATACAGTTGGGTAATGTTTATGTAGAAATTTTGGGATCCTATTACACACAAAATTGGTTTCCTGCATTAAAATTACGGATCTCTATATGTGATAAATGCCTTACATCTCTTGTGTGGGGAGTTAAAACCCTTAACATTATGTGTCACTAAGACAAACTCTGAGTCATTCATTGTAATAGGGACTATAGTTATTATAACTTACTGTGACCTGAAGAATAGAAAGAGCCATGCACGGAGACCTAAGGACCAGTGAGGAGGACCCATGAAGAGGACAAATCCACTGCCTGATATTTTAAAACCCTGAAAGTGCCTAGGGGGTAAAGGATCCATGTCCTTTACTGTATGACCCCTAGAATGAGGAAGACTATAAAAAGCAATATAACAATAGTTAACTGAACTCTAAATAATCTTAACAGCCACATAGCTGAATGGTACAACAAACCACATGGGAGTCCTCTCCCCTCTTTCCATGTCCCATACCATGAAGGCCAGCATCATGCAAATATCACAAACTGAAACAGTTTTTTATCTGTAACAGCAATTATTAAAAGTCCACTGTCAAATCTGGAGGATCAGTCGTGGCCATACAACGTTTAGAAGTGGGCACCACAGTCCATTGCTTTACTGGCCTGCTTCTAGTGTTTGGATCAGGGGGTTGGAGCTGTACTCCCTCAGATATGAGGCTAAGCGAGCAAAGAAGAGATTGACACTCTTCCAAGCCATGAGCTACATATCTGTTTCCTTTAGCAGAGAATTGGAGACTGAATGGAAATCCCCACCTGTATGGAATATTGTGTTGGATGAGAATGTCCAAAGCAGGTCTCATCTCTCTGTGCTTCAACAATGTAGATGGAGCCAGGTCCTCATATATTTGTATAACAGCCCCATCTGGGCCTTGGATTCTAGTCAGGCCTCCCGAGGCATTTAATAGTTGGTCTCTTGCTTGTTGCTTTAAGAAGCAAACTATAATATCTTTAGGGGCATTGGGGTTTGCAGTTGCCCCTAGTGCTCTGTGCGCCCTTTCTATGACTACCTCAGTTTCTGTGATATCAGGCATGATGGTCTTGATGACAGATATCAGGTATGGTACAAAGTCAGCTATTGCTTGCGGGATTCCCCTAAATCTAACATTACATCTACTGGACCTATTTTCCAGGTCTTCTAGCTTCAACTCAAGGGCTGTAATTTTCTGAGCATTAGTATCAATATCTAATCGATTCTGAGCCTGTGTTTCCACAACCGGATCCATTGTTGTTTCTAACAAAATGTGTCCTTTGGCCTAGGTCATGAATATATTTTTGAAGAACATTAACCGCTTGCGAAAGCTGAGTTTTAGGAATGGATTAAAACCAGGCTTTGGAGTCATGGGATAGATTAGTGCCTTTAAGCTTGCCTTGTTGCAGGCCCTCAGCATCTGAGATATCGGATGTTACTGATATAGATTCAGGAGAGGGAGAGCGTCTAGCAGTCATTGAGGGAAAATGTTACAATATACTGCTGGTCCCCTCATTTCTCTTTGGTTTGCCCAAATGAGGCATATATATAGATTAGCTAATATCAGCTAAAAATGTCTCCCAATGCAGAGATATTGAAAAGCGTTTTGGGAGGTGCTGTATACTTTTACCCTAGAGTTCTATATAGCTCACATTAGCATAACAAGATTATCTATTCAAAGAGCTCTCCTTGCAGGGCCTTGCTCCCCTGGCCAGGGCCTTCTCAAGATTATTGTTCCATTTGGGAGAGGGATGGGTGGACTGAGAAGCCCATAGGCCTTATGTCTAACATTGGGCTTTTGTTGCAAATACAACCAAAGATTTTACAAAATGATTAGTGTCTCTTGGTTAATCTATTGCTGGTATACAGGTCATAGGCCTCTTACCCTTGAAGTGAGCTTACTACAAATTACTGGGGGCAGACATTTACGAAAAACGATGTTTAAACTTTTATTCAAAGAGTGCCTTATTAGTTCCTTTCTGATTGGCCTTACTCTGTCTTTTCTTATAGCTATATGCTATGTGGCCTAGAAAGTGCTATCCTGTGGGATATTATACTGGGAGCTCAATTATTTTATGCATGAGCTTCATACAAGTCACCACTGGGTGGGAGTGTTGCTCTGTTCTACACCAGTGCTTGCAGTTTGTTTATTGTTGTTCAAAAACTCTCAAGGGTGTGTCCGCAGAACATAAAATGGCCCCTTGTTTTGTCAGAAGCCCCACCCTATAAATGGAACGGCTTTTGTAACAACCACTGTGTTATTGACCACCTCTCAAAATACCCCTAGAGCTTAATATAGGAGGCACTAGGAACATACAAATGGTGATCCACTTGCATACCCTAGCAGGCCGAATATTGGTAGCCCAGAGTTTTATTCCACCTGGATGCACCCCATGGGGTTTGTAGCAAAGCAATCCTTGCTTTTTAGAGCCCTCGGTTACAGTCCAATAACAGCCTGTGACCCTTTCCATTGATACTAAAAACAGTATTAGGCATCCCAGACCCCAGAGTTTATAAAGTTGTATAAGTGTGTGAGCTTTCCAAATTATAGGCAGTCCTTAACAATATGGCATTATATTTATGTGATCCCCAAGTTACACACCCTCCGGACATGGGCTCCAATCCCTGGGGGGAGAGAAGTATCTCCCACACCCTGGCCCCCTTTTTAATACTAGCTGTATGCCCTGGAAGACCTGTCCCTTTGTGGCTTGGTCTGCTTGTATATGTTGATGGCGTCTCAGGGGCGTCCTTAATGCTGCCCTCCACGCTGTATGAGGCCGTCGCCTTCTCTCGCGAGCCTCCTTGAGATCCCTTCTGTAGTCTCGCTGAGCACCAGGCCAACCTCCGGAGTCCTCGGGCAGATCTGGATCCCATGTGGCACCAGCACCGCTCTCTACCAGACTCCTGCGTCACCGCCCGGGCCCTCTGCACTGCTAAGTCTGATCTTGGGTACTTTGACCTTGCTTGGCTTGTGTGGGTGTCGAGTGGATTGTGCCTTATCCTCTGAGCTCCGCCTGCCTGGAGTGTCACCTTGGGCCCCATTTGGTCAGTTCTCTGGGTTGTGGGAAGCACGCCTGTCCGGGGGAAGCACAGGCAGGGCCAGGCAAGATGGTGGCCTAGCCCAGGCTTCGACCACCAAGCTTGTAGTCCCAGATTCACTCTCAATTTCTGTATAAAGAGAGCTCTCCCACTGATTCTATATGATCTCAGGAGCCAAACTGTATATAAATTAGCCAATTATAATTTGTTTGGCTATAAATAAGGGCTGTTTTCTTATTAAGTGTTGTGGAGCTGAAGCTGCATGCGACCGGTCCCTTGTACAACCAGCCATGCCCCCCTCAAATTTGATTTTAAAGCTATTGCAGAGTGCCGCAGCACCTCTTAAAGGGACAGGAAACCCAGAGGGCCACAACTGCGAGCCTCTCGAAGCAAGGTGAACAGTTGAGGCATTGAAGCACGGGGGACTTAGGCTGCAATGAGCGCTGAAGGCGCTCCTGCGAGCCTCGCAAAGTGAGATGAGCAGTTGAGGCATTGACGCACTCGGTACATAGGCTTCAATGATCACCAAAGGTGCTTATACTCGCCTCGTGAAGCAGTTGAGGCACGCAAAACTTATGCTGCAAGCAGTTGAGGAACGCGGGAGTTAGAAAAAAAATTCCGACCTCGGAATCTTGGCTGGGGGATTCCGACATCGGAAAAATATGAATTTAATGGACCAACCGCCGTAATCAAAAAACAAGAATAAAAAGAAAAATTATAAAAAAATAATAATAACACACTCACAGACAGCACAGGGGGAGAGCCAGGGGGAATGGAATATTTTGATATGGAATGACAAGGCGGGGGAGGAGTCCACGCCCAGGAAGCTGTCAGTATGTGCAGCTAGCGGGGCTGTGGCGGCAATCTGCAGCGGCGTCTCAAGGTCAGAGCATGGAGGCGCAGTAAAAAGAACCTTCCAAAACGCTAACCCTAACTGCCCGGGGAACCAGCCTCTTGCCTCCAGCAGAAGGAAAGCATGCCTCAGAAGGAAGGCACAGCCAGGCATGAGGAGATGCAGTGAGCGAGAGAGCCTGGAAGAAGCTGAGACCAGAGAGAGATAAACCCACAGCATTTGTAATCAAGAACAGAGGGGAAGATAAAAGTGCTCCGCAGTGAGTATTTTAACAATCAGCAAAAACTGAAGCAAGAGAGGAGGCCTGAAGGGTAAGAGAGGGGGAGGGGAGCGCTGCCGCCGTGCACGCTATAAGTCTAACAGGGAGCCATAGGGAGTGTGTTCTGCCTGGGGAGCTGAGTGCTGCGGGAGAGAAAAAGGCCACACGGAAAGCCCTTCAGAAATTTAAAGAACTGAACTCCATATTCATGAGCTCTCAGAAGTGAAATAGAAACTTACCTTCCCCCCCTCCATCCCACCTCCCCTTGCTTTTTAAAGTCCTGGACTCTTCTCATAATGTTTTTTTTTTAATTAGTTTATAACAAGAATAATCTCAGAATATAATCTTGAGGGATTAAGGAGTTGGCTGGAAGACACCTCTTTTATATGGAGAGACAGTAGCTCTTGTTTGGTCCCGCTTGCAGGAGGATCTCTCTAACTGCTAAAGAGAATATCATAGGAATACTTTCTCCAAAGTGAAGGGAGAACAACAGCCTACAGCCAGGCATGAGGAGATGCAGTGAGTGAGAGAGCCTGGAAGAAGCTGAGACCAGAGTGAGATAAACCCACAGCATTTGTGATCAAGAACAGAGGAGAGGATAAAAATGCTCCGCAGTGAGTAATTTAACAACCAGCAAGAGCTGAAGCAGGAGAGGAGGCCTGAAGGGTAAGAGAGGGGGAGGGGAGCGCTGCCACAGTGCACTCTGTAAGTCTAACAGGGAGTCATAGGGAGTGGGGTCTGCCTGGGGAGCTGAGTGCACCGGGAGAGAAAAAGGCCACAAGGAAAGCCCTTCAGAAATTTAAAGAACTGAACTCCTTATACATGAGCTCCCAGAAGTGAAATAGACACCTACCTTCCCCCTTCCCCCCTCTATCCCACCTCCCCTTACTTTTTAAAGTCCTGGACTCTTTTCATAATGTGTGTTTTTTATTAGTTTATAACAAGAATAATCTCAGAATATAAACTTGAGGGATTAAGGAGTTGGCTGGAAGATACCTCTTTTATATGGATTATATGGAGAGACAGTAGCTCTTGTTTGGTCCCTCTTGCAGGAGGATCTCTCTAACTGCTAAAGAGAATATCATAGGAATACTTTCTCCAAAGTGAAGATCAGAACCTGATTTGTAAATATGGATATGGGCTTACTATTGTCATTCTAAATAAGCTATTGCTGAAAGCTGATTTATTTATATACAGCTTTAGACATAGACACTTAAGTATCACACAAAATAAATCTTGGAGTAAGAAGCTAATATTTGGTGAAACATTTCAAAACTACAGGCAGAAGTGGAAAAAGGGAGAACAACAGCCTACAGCCAGGCATGAGGAGATGCAGTGAGTGAGAGAGCCTGGAAGAAGCCGAGACCAGGGAGTGATAAAGCCCACAGCATTTGTGATCAAGAACAGAGGGGAGGATAAAAGTGCTCTGCAGTGAGTAATTTAGCAACAAGCAAGAGCTGAAGCAGGAGAGGAGGCCAGAAGGGTAAGAGAGGGAGAGGGGAGCGCTGCCGCCGTGCACGCCGTAAGTCTAACAGGGAGCCATAGGGAGGGTGGTCGGCCTGTGGAGCCGAGTGCACCGGGAGAGAAAAAGGCCACAAGGAAAGCCCTTCAGAAAGTTAAAGAACTGAACTCCATATACATGAGCTCCCAGAAGTGAAATAGACACCTATCTTCCCCCCTCCATCCCACCTCCCCTTACTTTCTAAAGTCCTGGACTCTTTTCATAATGTGGGTTTTTTATTAGTTTATTACAAGAATAATCTCAGAATACAATCTTGAGGGATTAAGGAGTTGGCTGGATGATACCTCTTTTTTTATATGGATTATATGGAGAGACAGTAGCTCTTGTTTGGTCCCTCTTGCAGGAGGATCTCTCTAATTGCTAAAGAGAACATTATAGGAATACTTTCTCCAAAGTGAAGATTAGAACCTGATTTGTAAATATGGATATGGGCTTACTATTGTCATTCTAAATAAGCTATTGCTGAAAGCTGATTTATTTATATACAGCTTTAGATATAGACACTTAAGTATCACACAAAACAAATCTTGGAGTAAGAACTTCATATTTGGTGAAACATTTCAAAAACTACAGGCAGAAGTGGAAAAAGGGAGACCAACAGCCTGCAAAATACTTTATTTAGGAGCACCGAAACTGGCAAAGGAACGCCCTTGATGGACTCTTTCTCTTTCTTTCTCTGTTTTTCTCTTATTGCCTCAGAGAACCTGACATTTATTAGGTTATGATACTTTTTTTATGTAAGAGCAAAAATATAAATAATTGAAGCTTGAAATTTAGGTATCCTTACCTCTGATAAAGAAGGAGGAAAATTCTGTTCTCAAGCAGGTCTAGAGATACTGAGATTTAATAAAAGGGGCGATAAGAAAAAAGGGGAAGGAGAAGGTGGAAGAGAGAGGGAAAAGAGGGTTATAGAGAGACAAGAGGATCAAATAAAACTCTAGGATAAGAGGGAATAAAAAGGGAAGATAAAAATAGATCAGAAAATGGAAAAGAAAAATGTACAGACGTCCAAGGGAAAAACAAAGGGAAAAAAAAATAATAATACTAAATCAGGGAAAGATTTCTTCTCCCCTGGAACTAAAATAAAAGATCATAATAAATCCCAACTGGGAAGTGATGTCTCAGAGAAACTTGATCTCTCTGTAGATCATTTTAATTTAGGGGAATCTAGAGAAGAAATAGAAAGCTCACTTTCTGACACCCTAGTAACGGAAGCATTGACAGCCTCATCAATGAAGCTCTTGATGAAAGATCTATTAGCAGAATTCAAATCGGATTTAATTTTGGAGCTTACAACAGAAATCTCCAAAAACACTATGGCAATTAAAGATCTTTCACAAAAAACTGATAACTTAGAGATACAACATCTGTCTATGACCACCGATCAGAAGGAACTAAAAGCAGAACTGATTACTATAAAAGAAGAATTAGCAGACCTTAAAAAGAAATATAATAAACTAGAGGATCATTCAAGGAGAGCTAATATTAGAATAAGGGGTATAGAGGAAAAAATTGAATACCAAGATTTAAGTAGTTATGTATTCGCCTTTTTGACCTCTTTAATTAAAATTGATTTCCCTGTGGAACAAGTCATAGAAAGAATCCATAGAATTCCCCTCTCAAAAAAAGCAGAACCAAATTCTCCGAGAGATATAATAATTAGACTACATTTTGCATCACACAGAGAGCAGATTCTCAGAAAATCATTTGAGAACCAACAATTTGGACCCCCCTATGAATCACTTAAAATATTTCCTGACTTATCAGTAGAAACGTTAATGAGAAGAAAAGAATTCAAGGAGGTTACAAAGCTTTTGAGACTTAAAAATATAAAATACAAATGGGGTTTTCCCACAAAAATCATTATCTCGGTAGACTCTAGGAAAGTGGTTTTGAACTCTCCTAAAGATGTAGAGAAATTCATTCAAGCAAGAGAAAAGCGAGTTTGAGTGTTTAAAGAAATGGATTTGATAGTTAAAGTTTCCAAGACGTTACAGAGTAAGATTAGAAACACCTTAGAATGACTAAGAGAGTGTTTAGATGTTTTTAAAAGGTTAAAACAGATTGTAATATGCACTAAAACTAATGCACTGACACAAGTGTTAAAAACACTAAAATATATATTTTTCACGTAGAATCTATACGAAAGTGTGTTTTTTTATGATTTTGGCACATCTACATGAGTGTTGAAAAGAATACAAAAGGATAAACTGAGTGACGTATGGCAGATTAGAAGCTGTAATTTGATGTGATCTGGGTATATTGACACAAGGGTTGAAAAGAATATAAAAATGCAAATGGATGCACGTAGTAGTTATTAGAGGTTGTGTTTTTATAAATATTATGTTTTTTAAGTGGTGCAATTATAAGCACATAAAACGGGTATTAGATAGAATTTAAAGGATTCATCAATGAGTGATATAAGTAGATATGGGTTTGACACAGGTTGTCAAAATGTTGAATTTGAGTTATGAATTTGCACAAGGTGGATTAAGTTAACACATGACCAAGGTTTTTGATTTATTAAATAAGGGTAAAAAGAAGAAAACTAAGATAGTGAATCTGATGAGAATGTCTTGGGGAAATATTCAATCGATTTGTTTACACTTTATTATGTCCGTATAATATCTGAGAGATAGTGGGTATTTCTACGAGATTCATTCAGGATGATTATAAACAATGATATGAAGTGAATTCGCTATTTATGTCATTCTGGGTAATGATTTTTTGTCTATCCCTGAAGTAGGGTCCTTTTTGTGTCTCTTTATATCTCATGAAGAGTACATAAGGGTACTTAAAGATCGGTGGTTAAGTTTTATTTAACACAAGAGCTCTGTCTTAATGACAAGAAAATGAGAATAGAAGGTAAAATGCTTGCTGCAGAAGTCCACTTAAGTGGATTAGTTTTAAACTTTTTACACAAAGTTTTTGGAATGATTCGACCCCCCGTACAGACCTCTTCAATTTTTTTGGGGAGCGAGAGCGGGGAGCTGACCCATTTCTTCTCTAGAGAGAATGAGAGGATGTATGAAAATGTGTGTTTTTTTTTGGCTTGGTTTGGGGGTGGGACTTCGGGGTGGGGGGAGGAGACGGAACTTAATTCTGAGAAATTGTATTGATTTAAAAAAATAAAATGTTGATGAAAGTTAAGTTAGTTTCTCAGAATGCTCAGGGTCTAAACTCTCCTAATAAAAGAGCTATGTTTTTCAGTGGGTTCTATAATAGTAAGGCAGATATTATAGCCCTGCAAGAGACCCATTGGCAGACGGGCAAAGCCCCTTTATTTTATGATGGGCGATACATAAATGTATGCAACTCGACATATGATAAGAAGAAAGCAAGGGGCACAGCTATTTTTTTTAATAACAAATTGAATTATAAAGAGGAGTTCTCTAAAACAGACACTGAGGGCCGCTACTCACTCTGGGTAGGGACGATTAATAAGGCTAAAGTAACAATCGTTAATATTTATGCACTGAATAAAGGGCAAATGAAATTTATTAATAGAACACTAAAGAGTTGCAAAAAATACTTTTCGGGATTATTGATCATCTGTGGCGATTTCAATCTATGTTCAAACCCAGAATTAGATAGAAAACAGTTGAGATTAACTAAGGGGGAGAGCCAGGAAGCCTGGGAGTGAGGTTGCAAGCGAATTTGACCCATATTTGGGTTTTTTTGTCAATCCAAAATCGGCTAAGAGAGGAAAAAAAGGAGGACGAAAAACGTAAAAATTCTGAAAGTGCATAAAAACGAGGCTGTGCAAAGTCAGGCACGCGGGACCTAGAAAATACACAACCGCAAAGACAGTAACACTAACACGAACAACGCCAGGCATGCAGGACTTTGAAAATAAAACAAACGGCAATCAGCGCTGCCACGCAAACATTCAGCAGACACACAGAGGAGAAAGACACAGGGGGGAGATGGTGGAAAGAGACACATTGCATTTCCAAGCACAAAACTGGCAAGTTAACAAAACCCTGAAATGAGCGGCCTGTACAGTAGGCGGGAGCCAAATGCGCTCATTGCAATTAACACTTATTAAATTAATGTACGTTAATAATTAATTAGGAATTAATAAATGGATTAGGAAGTGGGAAGCATTAATGTATTCATAAAGTAACGGCAGTGGAAAATATGCTATTTAACGTTTTATTTTTATACATATTTTTTTTAAATAATAATTCATTAATTACTTAATAAATTAATATACCGTACTTTACCTATTTCTAATTAAAATATCCACCAATCAATATCCTGAAGAGCTAACAATCTATTTTTATTCTCCTGCAGCATAGAATGTACAGTCGGACTGTTGCTGCCCTATGGAGAAAGTGTCAGCAATGTGCCAAGTGTACAGTATAAATAGGCTGAGTACAAGAGGCCAAACTGTTTGTTTAGTTGGGTAAAGCGCCATTTTAGATTCGTAATGTTATTAGTTGCAAGTTAGTGTTGTAAAATGGTGGCGATTGTCTATGTGTTACGCGGCTCACAAGCATTTTCCATCCTTTCTAATAAGGTATTTTGTAACTCGGACTTTCCTGGGTAAAAGGGGGACACGGCTGGCAGTGATTTGCGCAGTTCGGGACGTGTAGCCTCGTTTTAATTTTTTTCGGACTATATTTTTTTTCTTGCTTAGCCGATTTTCGAGTACCGAAACTTGGCAAATTTTGCATGTAACCTCATTCCCAGATGTCCTGGCTGTCCCTCGTGCTGTGTGTAAGGAGACTTCTGTGCTATAACGACTCACCTCACGATGAATTGCAGTTTGACAATAAACAAAATAAGGCTATGGAGAGGCACATGGAGCACCAGGAATCTTACAACCATCAATGGGAATCACCTGTCCTGTCAAGACCTGCACCGCTTATGTTGTTCATGTGGCAACATGTATATCAGTAATGAGAATGTGACAATTAGTAATGGTCTTAATGTATCTTTTAATCATTAATTACACATGTCAAATTGTTAACATCCCTTCAGTGGAATGTTGAGGGCCATCAATATTACAATGTATATGTATCATAGCATTAACTGACAAAAATCACTAAGGATCTTGTTCATCCATGCTTTAGATAATAGGGATGGTAACTTTTAAATGAGTTTGTGAACACATATTGGATATATTAAGATATGTGATCACTGGTAAACCCCACTTGTGTTATTATTATAATTTCCTTAATTTGTGAGCCAACACATTCTATAGCACTGGAATCTTCTGGAACCATATAATTCATGAAGAGATGCCTAGACATGATGATGACTAATCTCATATTATAATTGTCAAACTACGAGACATTGTCACGCTTTGAGCGATGCGTATGACTTAGCGATGAGCACCAAAGAAGCTCATTGCTGGGAGCCTCACAAAGCAAGGAGATAGGTTAACTTGAAGCACTTAATTGATGAGCTCAGAAGGCGCTCTTCGCCTATGAGCCTTGCATAGCGAGGCGAGCCGTTAACTCGGAGCACGTAGCGAGGTGAGCCGTTAAACTACTAAAACGCGCACCACTTAAGCGATGAGAACCAAAGGCGCTCATTGCTTCAAGCCTAGCAAGCGAGGCGAGCAGTGGAGGTAATGAAACACGCGGGACTTAGCCTCCAAACACTTAAAAAACACGGAATCACCTTACGTTGCAAGCATTTGACGACGCTCCACTTAGAAAAAAAAATATGAAGTAGGAAAAATACGAAGTTAACAGCCGAACCAAGCAAACAAAAAATAAATACAACAACAAAATCATCACACACAGCACTGGAGGACAGCCAGGACGTCTGGAAGTGAGGTGGAACGCAAATTTAAGTCAAATTTAAGCTGTTTCGGCACTTGAAAATCGTCTAAGAAGTGAAAAAAACAGGCGGACGAAAAAAATTCAAATACACAACCCCGAACTGCCCAAAACACAGTCAGCGACGTACGAGGTAGAAAAATACTAATAGGAAGGACGAAAAATGCTTGCGAAATGCTAACTCCAACATTTTACAACATTAACTTAGATATTTACACATTAAAATTGTGAAATGGCAGATTTCCCGCCTAAAACAACGGTTTTGTCTCGCGCATGCAGCCTTTATATAGGGCACACTTGCCACTGACACTTTCTCCTCAGGTGATGACAGTCTGAGTGGACATTTTCTGCTGCCGGAAAATCCAAAGAGATTGTTAGCTCTTCAGGATACCGATTGCTGAATATTAAATATAAATAGGTAAAGTATAGTAATTTATATTAATAATCATTAATAAATAATTAATCAATTAATTATTATTAAAAAAGGTATATATTATTAGTTTAAAAATGAGCAACAACCTTATAATTTACACTTGCTTTAGTTTATCAATACTTTCAAGCTTAGCTGTTTGTAATATATTAATTAATTGAATAATTAATTACTAATGTACATTAATTGTATTAATTAGTAATAAGTAATCATTATAAAAAAAATATATAAAATTTTAAAATGCATAAAGTTTATTAATACATTAATGAGCACCTCTTTCTAATATATTTAGACATTGATTAATTAATTATCAATGTACATTATTTTATTAATTAATTATTAGTAATCATTATGAACAACAAAGATTCTATATTTTACATTGCTTAGCTCTTTAGAATACATTTAGTCATTGATTAATTGATTATTAAAGTACATTAATGTATTCATTAATTATTAGTAATATTACCCACAAAAAAAAAAGGATCACAAACAATATGCATATTTTACTATGCACTCACATATCCATGTTGCTGCTGATTGCCTATTAGGGATGAATCCAAATATAAAAAATGCTTTCCATCTTATTTGACAGTGTCATCATCTTTGTAGCTGACTGAACACAGAGTGACGTTTACAGCCTTTGAACAGCATAAAGATCACCTTTACAGGTATATCATTTAATTATGTTCTTATGGAACCGAAAAGGATTAAGTCTTTTTATTTTGGATTCATGGCAGTTATTGATTAATTAAGGTATATTAATATATTAATTAGTTAACAATTAGGAATCATTACAAGAAATAAAATTACATTTTATACTTATAATAAAAAGAATAAACAATTTTAACATGCACTTATATATCTGCCTTACTGCTCATTCATGTAAATGTCTTTTGGAAATATTAATTATAAATAATAAAAAAAATTAATAATTTGGAAAAAAATATGTACATTTTTCAAACCAATTATATATCTGGAGTGCTTATAATTGCCTGACAGGGATAGGACCTTCAAAGCACTTCAATATTTAAAGCTGTTTCTTAGATTCTGACATGTGCTACATTAAATTTTTTAGACTGCTTTTAGGCATTTATGTTTTGCATCTATGCCAATTAAACATCATAGTTTCAATGAGTCACAAATTCATTGAATACAAAAATTAAAAATGATTTTCATGGTGGCTAAGCTACTGGAGAGGAAAGACGTGCTATGCTATAGCTCCAGCTAAGGCCTAAGTCAATCTGGGGTAATCGACCCCTAAAGCTGCCCTAATCAACTAAAAATCAGTACCCCTTTACTCAGGAGACTTAGGAGAACACATAGAGCCCAAAAATATAAAAAAAAAAAAAAAAAAAAAAGAGAAACTGTGCTTACAACGGCAAAAACGGGTTAACCACCCCTGACCTCTAGCTGCGGGGACCAGTCTGGGCACATGGACCGACTCGGTGGACCCAGTGAAGTGCTGGATGTCCCACGGGCTTTTGGGGAAGAAGAGGTGACGACCCACATCCCCTCAGGGGACCCCCCCAGCGGCACCGGAGTGGTCTCAAGCGGGGTCAGCCCGGCTCGTAGCTGGCCAGGGAAGTCGCTGTCTCCCAGCGAGAGCACTCAGGGAGGTGAAGGCCCTGGGGACCCTGGGATCAGAACTGGAGCAAGAGAACGCCAGCTGGGGCGCTTCTGCTGAGCCAGGACGGTGGGGACAGCTGTGGCAGAGGCTGCTGGCGGGACAGAGGCCTAGTGATCGGGTGGCGGCCATCTTGGATCAACACGAGGTGGCGGCCATCTTGGATCACCGTAGAGTAGAGCTGAGACGGAAACCTGAGCCCTGTGAGTACCCCACTCTCTCAGCAACATCCCAAAGACACCCGGTGGCGGTAGGTCCCGGCTGGGGGTGATCAGGGCAACGCAGATACCTCTACTAGAGATGTTGCGAATAGTTCGCCGGCGGACTGTTCCCGGCGAACATAGCATGTTCGCGTTCGCGGCGAACTGCGAACATATGAGATATTCGACCCGCCCCCTATACTTTATCATTGAGCAAACTTTAACCCTGCAACTCACAGTCAGCAGACACATTCCAGCCAATCAGCATCATACCCTGCCTTCCAGACCCTTCTAACTCATGGACAGCAGCCATTTTGGAATCATAACTAACTTGCAGTCTTACTGAGAGGAGGCTGAGTGTAGGTGATACTGCATCAATAGGGAAAACCATAGCTAGGCTACTGTACACAGTGTGCAATACAGTCCTGAAGGACTCTTTTTATCTCTGCTGCAAGGACACCCCTGTGTCTCTTCCCCCCCTTATCATCCTCCTCCCCTCACCTTAGCACCCCTCACACTTATCCATAACACCCATCAACCTAACACCTAACCCTAACACCCCTCACACTTATCCCTAAGACCTAACACCCCTCACACTTATTCCTAACACCCCTTACCCTAACCCTAACACCCCTTACACTTATCCTTAACACCCCTCACCCTAACACCTAACTCTAACACCCCTCACACTTATCCCTAACACCCCTTACCCTAACCCTAACACCCCTTACACTTATCCTTAACACCCCTCACCCTAACACCTAACCCTAACACCCCTCACACTTATCCCTAACACCCCTTACCCTAACCCTAACACCCCTCACACTTTTCCTAGCACCTTACCATAACATCCCTCACCCTAACACCTAACCCTAACACCCCTTACACTTATCCCTAACACCCCTCACCCTAACACCTAACCCTAACACCCCTCACACTTATCCCTAACACCCCTTACCCTAACCCTAACACCCCTCACACTTATCCCTAACACCTTACCCTAACATCCCTTACACTTATCCCTAACCCCCCTCACCCTAACACCTAACCCTAACACCCCTCACACTTATCCCTAACACCCCTTACACTAACACCCCTCACACTTATCCCTAACACCCCTCACCCTAACACCTAACCCTAATACCCCCTTACACTTATCCCTAACAGCCCTTACCCTAACACCTAACTTTAACATCCCTTACCCTAACACCCATCACACTTATCCCTAACACCCCTTACCCTAACCCTAACACCCCTTACACTTATCCTTAACACCCCTCACCCTAACACCTAACTCTAACACCCCTCACACTTATCCCTAACACCCCTTACCCTAACCCTAACACCCCTTACACTTATCCTTAACACCCCTCACCCTAACACCTAACCCTAACACCCCTCACACTTATCCCTAACACCCCTTACCCTAACCCTAACACCCCTCACACTTTTCCTAGCACCTTACCATAACATCCCTCACCCTAACACCTAACCCTAACACCCCTTACACTTATCCCTAACACCCCTCACCCTAACACCTAACCCTAACACCCCTCACACTTATCCCTAACACCCCTTACCCTAACCCTAACACCCCTCACACTTATCCCTAACACCTTACCCTAACATCCCTTACACTTATCCCTAACCCCCCTCACCCTAACACCTAACCCTAACACCCCTCACACTTATCCCTAACACCCCTTACACTAACACCCCTCACACTTATCCCTAACACCCCTCACCCTAACACCTAACCCTAATACCCCCTTACACTTATCCCTAACAGCCCTTACCCTAACACCTAACTTTAACATCCCTTACCCTAACACCCATCACACTTATCCCTAACACCCCTTACCCTAACCCTAACACCCCTCACACTTATCCATAACACCCATCAACCTAACACCTAACCCTTACATTCTCACACTTATCCCTAAGACCTAACACCCCTCACACTTATTCCTAACATGCCTCACCCTAACACCCCTTACACTTATCCCTAACACCTCTCACCCTAACACCTAACCCTAACACCCCTCACACTTATCCCTAACACCCCTAACCCTAACACCCCTTACACTTATCCTTAACAGCTCTCACCCTAACACCTAACCCTAACACCCCTCACACTTATCCATAACACCCATCAACCTAACACCTAACCCTAACACCCCTCACACTTATCTCTAAGACCTAACACCCCTCACACTTATTCCTAACACCCCTTACCCTAACCCTAACACCCCTTACACTTATCCTTAACACCCCTCACCCTAACACCTAACCCTAACACCCCTCACACTTATCCCTAACACCCCTTACCCTAATCCTAACACCCCTTACACTTATCGTTAACACCCCTCACCCTAACACCTAACCCTAACACCTCTCACACTTATCCCTAACACCCCTTACCCTAACCCTAACACCCCTCACACTTTTCCTAACACCTAACCATAACATCCCTCACCCTAACACCTAACCCTAACACCCCTTACACTTATCCCTAACACCCCTCACCCTAACACCTAACCCTAACACCCCTCACACTTATCCCTAACACCCCTCACCCTAACCCCAACACCCCTCACCCTAACCCCAACACCCCTCACACTTATCCCTAACACCCCTTACCCTAACCCTAACACCCCTCACACTTATCCCTAACACCCTAACACCTAACCCTAACACCCCTTACACTTATCCCTAACACCCCTCACCCTAACACCTATCCCTAACACCTCTGACACGTATCCCTAACACCCCTCACCCTAACACCCCTTACCCTACCCCCTAACACCCCTCACACTTATCCCTAACACCTTACCCTAACATCCCTTACACTTATCCCTAACACCCCTCACCCTAACACCTAACCCTAACACCCCTCACACTTATCCCTAACACCCCTTACACTAACACCCCTCACACTTATCCCTAACACCCCTCACCCTAACACCTAACCCTAATACCCCCTTACACTTATCCCTAACAGCCCTTACCCTAACACCTAACTTTAACATCCCTTACCCTAACACCCATCACACTTATCCCTAAAACCCCTTACCCTAACCCTAACACCCCTCACACTTATCCATAACACCCATCAACCTAACACCTAACCCTAACATTCTCACACTTATCCCTAAGACCTAACACCCCCCCACACTTATCCCTAACACCCCTCACCCTAACACCTAACCCTAATACCCCCTTACACTTATCCCTAACAGCCCTTACCCTAACACCTAACCCTAACATCCCTTACCCTAACACCCCTCACACTTATCCATAACACCCATCAACCTAACACCTAACCCTTACATTCTCACACTTATCCCTAAGTCCTAACACCCCTCACACTTATTCCTAACATGGCTCACCCTAACACCCCTTACACTTATCCCTAACACCTCTCACCCTAACACCCCTCACACTTAGCCCTAACACCCCTCACCCTAACACCTAACCCCCTCACCCTTATCCCTAACACCCCTTACCATAACACCCCTCACACTTATCCCTGTGTCTCTTCCCCCCCCTTATCATCAAGGGAGGGGGGAGGATGATGAAGGAGGGGGGAAGAGACACAGGGGAGGATGATGAGGGAGGTGGGAAACAGACACAGGGGAGGATGATGAGGGAGGGTATAAAGAGATACAGGGGAGGGTGATGAGGAAGGGGGAAAGAGACACAGGGGAGGATGATGAGGGAGGGGGGGAAGAGATACAGGGGAGGATGATGAGGGAGGTGGGAGGATGATGAGCGAGGGGGGAAAGAGACACAGGGGAGGATGATGATGGAGGGGGGAAGAGACACAGGGGAGGATGATGAGGGAGGGGGTAAAGAGATACAGGGGAGGATGATGAGGGAGGTGGGAGGATGATGAGGGAGGGGGATGAGACACAGGGGAGGGTGATGAGGAAGGGGGGAATGAGACACAGGGGAAGATGATGAGGGAGGGGGGAAAAGAGACACAGGGGAGGATGATGAGGGAGGGGGGAAAGAGACACAGGGGAGGATGATGATGGAGGGGGGAAGAGACACAGGGGAGGATGATGAGGGAGAGGGTAAAGAGATACAGGGGAGGATGATGAGGGAGGTGGGAGGATGATGAGGGAGGGGGGATGAGACACAGGGGAGGATGATGAGGGAGGGGGTAAAGAGATATAGGGAGGGGGATGTTAGGTTATTTATGCCCTTTATGGATTAAATCCAGACTCTGCATCAACTATGTAATTTTCCGTGGGAGTTTTGACATGGATCCCCCTCCAGCATGCCACAGTCCAGGTGTTAGTCCCCTTAAAACAACTTTTCCATCACTATTGTGGCCAGAAAGAGTCCCTGTGGGTTTTAAAATCCGCCTGCCCATTGAAGTCTATGACGGTTCGCCGGGTACGCCAGTTCGCGAACATTTGCGGGGGTTCGCGTTCGTGGTTCGCAAACCGAAAATTTTATGTTAGCGACATCACTAACCTCTACCCACCAGCATAAGGAGAGACAGGGTGAGAGAAGTAGGCCTTAGGGGACCATATCGTTTCCCAGGCCCATGGTGAGTTACCCATAACACCCCATATAAGTCATCGCTAAGTGGTGGAAGCCTATAAACCTTACAACCCAACAAATAAGGCCTGACTCATGCTGGGCAGTTTGAGGCCACACATTGCCCACAATTCAGACTCTGCAGTACCACATGCCTCACAATACTTGGGAAACTGCGCAGCAACTCTGAAGCTCACAATTCAGAGCAGCACTCTCCTGCATACAATATAACTCTTATCATCCCATTAAAACCTGGGAAACTGAAAATTCTGGACTTATTACACAAACTGGCCCATAGAGGCCTCGAGACCAAGCAGACTATAATAGTAACAACAAATACGGCTGGCATCCAACACCCGCCAAAAATTATAAGGTAGGGGGAACCTCTCCCAGACTTCCAGCATAAGATCCTAATATCAAGGAATCGGGTGACGTACACACAACAATGTGAACCATGAAAGCCGCCATCTGCCCACTAGAGCTGATGCCTACTCAATAACTCACACATCTTTGGCAGTGCAACACCAAATACTGCAAAAAAAGAAGCCTGGGCTACCCCACAAGCACTAAACTACAACAAGCCACCAGTGCTGGAAACCCTGTCACGATCAGATCCATAACTCCATGAAACATTCAACATGGGGAAACCAAGGAAAAGTGGCCCTTCAAGGAGTATCTTCGATCATTTCACAAACAGCAGGCTCCCACCTGGGGAACAGCCCTGCACCTACCTCGCCCTCAGGCTCAGAAGGGGACAGAGACTTGGAGGTCGCATATCCAAATGTGAATGTGTCAGACTTCTCGATGGCCAAATTTGACCTGCTGCTACAGTCACGGCTCTCAGCGGCCATAAAAGAATATAAACAGGAAATACAGGAACTGGGCGCACGGACTAATAAGCTTGAAATCATTGCGGATCAACTTATTGTAAGCCAAGCCGAGGACAGAACCGACATATCGGCCAACACTTCGCAACTCAAGGACTTTGAACTAAAGCTAGAAGACCTTGAGAACAGGAGCCGACGACACAATATACGCCTGAAGGGGATACCTACCGCGGTCATGGACCTGGTAACTTACACGGTGGTATCTACCATGCTCCTGACCTTCACTCAAGAACCCTTGGATATTGAAAGGGCACACCGAGCCCTAGGAGGCCCACCAACCCCTAACTTGCCAAAAGACGTGGTGGTACGCTTCCTCCGGCAACAAACCAGAGATTCGGTACTACAAGCCGCTAGGAAAGCCCAGGCTATCATAGGCCCAGACGGAGCGGAAATCCAGATCTATGCTGACCTGGCCCCATCAACCCTGTATAAACGGCGACAGATAAAGCCAATCCTGCAAATTCTGAGGTCACACCAAATAAAATATAGTTGGGGGTTCCCCTTCAGCCTCACCTTCCAGGTAGGCGCAAAAACATACATTGTGCGCTCAATGGAGGAAGGAAGGGATACCCTCCAACGTCTGAGACTCCTGAAGGAGGGGGAACTGCCTAGCCCCCAAGGGGCAACCGGGGCCCAAAGGCCGGCAAGAGAATGGACTGAGGTAGCCCAGTCCTAACGTCAAAGACCACAGAAACACGGGATAGAGATGTCCGACCTTGAGCCTAAGGTGGGCCCTTCATCATCCTAGGAGGCCCGCAACCGGAGGCACCACCCCCATCACGGTACAAAATGCCCCAGGACAAAATGAAGCAAAAAGGCCCAAACTACTCTTACAAGATGGGCATACTCAGGGAGACTACTGCAAACTTTTCAGCTAGCTAAAAGCAGCCACGCATAGTCAAGAACTGACAAAGTCTAGACGATACTTACCCAATTCGGGCCTGGAGGGGCCCCAAGATTACTGCCCACTGGAAAGCGGATGATCCCAAAGCCTATTCCAGCAACCTCAGGGGTTGACCACCCTTAACAAAATTAGGCCGACCGTTTACCAGCCGGACATTCCAATTTCCCTGATGATAATTTTTCAAGTTTATTACAACTTGGTGCTTGAACTGTTGATGATGTTTGATTCTATGTTTCATCTAATATCTCAAATTATTGACATGTTATATTGTCTTGTTTCACACTCTTAGGCAATCGAGCTCTAGGGCAACGACCTTAGACTTATCCACCTATATTTGTAAACGAAGGCTTTATGCCTTACACACCCTATTGTTTTTCTATTATTTGCACTACCGATGCAAAGGAGGTTATGATATGCCAAATCCCACGCTAACTATCTATACTCTCCTTACTTTCTCCCTAGCCGCTGAGAACGACTTTCGACCCACCTTGTACACCAACCACCTGCCAAACAACAAAACCCCATCTGTACCCGCAAAGATTTTGCTTGTTTCGCAAACAAGACAAAGCAAAGAGAGCTACCCTGGACCCCTGGCCTCCTCCCATCCGGGTGGTGAGTATATTACTCTCGGAAGCCTGACTATAGACGCAGACTGTGACACCACATCATGACAGACACTGAAATAACCTTTATCACACATAAAGTAAGAGGGTTCGACTCGCAATTTAAAAGGCGGAAGGCCTTTAATACTTATAAACAGTACCACCCCTCAGTACTCTTCCTACAAGAGACACATTTTGTCAGGAACAAGATCCCTAAATATTTATCCAAACTCTATCCTACCTTCTTTGCCACTAGCCATTCCACCAAGAGGGCAGGGGCTGCAATCCTGCTGCACAAAGACCTCCCTTTCATCTTAGAAAAGCAACGCCCTCAGCCTTCAGGCCATCATCAACAAACTTAACTTTATAGCCACCAACGAACGATTATCACATCTATTAGCTGACGCAATGCCCACATTCCTTGATATATGGAGCCCCTGGCTACACTCCCCTCTTAGCTTAATGGCATTAACGACAACCAACGTTATGTCTAAGGCCTCCCAGGATGAAAGGGGGGCCATGGCGTCTTGAACATAATGAGTCCATTCCTGCGGGACAAGATCAGGTGAGGTGGCGTTGTTGATCGGGTGCAAAATCTCAGGTATAATTAACACGCCCCCTTCTCCCCCCCCTCAAATCTTCCCCAACCCAGTTAAGTACTCCTGATCCCACCTTGACACCAATGTAGATATAAAAAGTTGTAGTTATATCTATGTTGAGGAAGCTCAGGATACTGCTTTCATTACAGCACTAACAGTAGACACTCATTATTGTGGATTACTCAATGTTGTTTGTCAGTTTTTTGGGGCCTATAATTTTATCATGGAAAGATCAACTGTCGAAGACTTCATTAGTTGCTGTCAGAAAGGCAAGGTAAGACTTCCACAAAGACACACATTTCCAGATTACTTACAAAGTATCATGAGTGATCCAACACAAATTATAAACATTTTAAGAAAAGCATCAGGTCTTATAACCTGGGTGCTACATTAGCAGAAAATGTCCCAGGACATAGATGAGTATTGGTTTTATGTTTTCCATCTATGCTAATATATCTGTGTTGATGCTGATTGATTGATAGGGATGAAGCAACATATTATAAATTAATTTAATTTTTTTGGACAGTTTCAGCGGACCTGCAGCTGAATGAACACAGAGAGTGACGTTTGCAGGCATTGAACATCATAAGGATAATCTTGACAGCTATAGAATTTATTTATATTCCTACACCCATAAAAAAAAAAAAGCTATTTCAATTGATAACAATTATTGATTAATTAATGTACATTAAGATATTAATTAATTAATAATTAGTAATCATACTAAAAGAAAAAATATGATTTTACAATACATTAAGGAATATGCTTTTTTGATCTAGAAAGTTGTAGTGATATCTATGTTGAGGAAGTGCATGAGAATGTGCTTAGTAGAGCACTAAAAGTAGACACTCATTATTGTGGATTACTTAATGTTGTTTGTCAGTTTTGTGGGGCCTATCATTTTGTAAAGGAAAGACCAACTGATGGAGATTTCATTAGTTTCTGTCAGAAAGGAAAGGTAAGACTTCCACAAAGACACCAATTTCCAGGTTACTTACAAAGTATCATGAGCGATCCAACATTTCCAAATTATACAAATGCCAAAAAAAACCTAAGGTCTTATAACAGTGCAATTAATTTTGCTTCAATGGGTGCCACATTAGCCGAAAATGTACCAGGACATGGTCCTTACTGTTTTAGAGTTCAAGGACAAATTTACCATCGAACTTCACATTTACACCCACAAGAAGGAGAGCAAAAAAAATGTGCACTGTTATATGTCTTAGATACAATGGAAGCTGTTGAACAACGGATGACGCTTCCAGAAAATAAACAGTGTTTGCGCATTGTCTTTAAACAGCTAGATAAAATTATGGCCAACAACCCATACAGTCAAGCATGCAAACAATTAGCACAGAAAAAGAACAACAGCAACATGCTCAAAAAAATCAATTGCTATTGCCAAGTGTAAATATGGTTTTAAAAAGAGATCACAATACTTATCAAAGACGGTATAATTTACCAACAGTAAATGAGGTTGCCATGGTCTTTAAAAATGATGATGGTGAACCACCTTTTCAGCAGGATATTAGAATATATCCACGCAATGAAGACCAACCTTTTATAAACATAAATACATTAAGTTGTAATTTGGATCCAATGACATATCACATTTTCTTTTCAAATGGTGAGCCAGGATGGGAACCAAAATTTCAATTGCAAAGTGATCCCAATAGTAAAGTTCGTGTTAGAAGCAATATTTCTATGCTGGAATATAAAGTGGCACAAACTGCTATTCAGGATCATTTTAATCCAATTTTATGTGGGGGCAAACTCACACAACAATGGATTATTGATTCCTATCTACAAGTCGAAGCAAATAATCAAAATGTTATCAAATTTCAATAAAACAAGCTTCTCAAAGAACAATATTGTGGATTAATGGATTATGTCACTGAATTGGCTAACAACAGAGACATTCCAGCTGGAAGAGCAATCATTTTGCCATCCACTTTCCAAGGATCTCCTCGCAATATACAAGAAAGACATAACGATGCCATGGCTATTGTCACAAAATTTGGAAAAACAGATGTATTCATTACATTCACATGTAATCCACAATGGCCAGAGATCAAGGAAAATTTTAATCTTGGCCAAAATACTTCTGACCGACCAGATTTGGTGGCAAGAGTATTCAAAATAAAACTCAATTCATTAATAAATCATATAACTAAAGCACAGTTGTTTGGAAAATGTGTGGCTTTTGTTTATACCATTGAATTCCAAAAAAGAGGGCTGCCACATGCACACATACTTTTAATCCTGCACGGAAAAAAAAAGAATACTGTAGAGAGAGTGAATTCAGTAATTACTGCTGAACTGCCACATCCAGAAAAATATTCAAAACTTTATGAGATTGTAACACACAGAATGATTCATGGACCATGTGGAGATATCAGTCACCATGTATGGAAAATAAAAATGTACAAAAGAGTTCCCAAAACAATTTCAAATGCAAACCTATTCTAATTGTGATGGATACCCTTTGAATAAAAGAAGACAAACAGCTATTATCCGTGGCCAAAAGGTCGATAATACATATGTAGTTCCATGCAATCCACATTTGCTGATGAAGTACAATGCACACAGAAATGTGGAAGGTTGCACTTCTATTACATCCATCAAATATGTGTATAAATATATATACAAAGGATATGATGCAGCAACTGTTGTTGTGTAAGGTGCACAAAACAAAAAGGAAAATCCAATTTTACATGACAAACTTTCATGTTATTTAGATGCTCGCTATGTCAGTGGTACAGAAGCAATGTGGCGTCTTCTGAAATTTGAGATGCATGATCAGTCACATGTTGTGTATCGATTAGCTGTCCATTTGCCACACAGTCAGTTTGTTTGCTTTAATGCAGGCAATGAAAGAACTGCCTTAGCACAAAAGTGAATATCGAGAAACAACACTTACTGCTTGGTTTCCATTAAACTGGTAGGACACTGAGGCCAGACAATTTTTATACATTGAAGATTCCATATCACTATGTATTTGTAAATGGCCAATGGCGACAACGAAAAAGAGATACTCATAAAATGATACCACAAATTTATACATTGAGACATTGAACGTTTCAGTTTAAGAATACTTCTTTTACATGTTCCCAGTGCACAAAGTTATGAACATTTACGCACAGTGAATGACATTGTTTATGATACTTTCCTATTAGCTGCAAGACATCCAAACTTCATAGCAGATGATACAGAATGGGAGAGGTGTCTGGAAGAAGCAGCACTATGTCAAAATCGAGAGCAAATGAGAGAACAATTTGCATTCATTTGCATCTTTTGCTATGTGCCTGATGCATTTGCTTTGTGGGAAACATTTAAATTAAATATGTGTGAAGACTTATTGAAATGTTACAATGAGCCCATTGCACTCTTAAAAGCGTTAATGGAAATTCAAGAAATATTTCTTGCTCCTGGATTAAATTGTGCAACTTTTAATTTGCCTTATCCAGGACTTATGACATCAACTTTGATGATTATGAGCTTCAACAACAAAAAACACAAGAAAAACTGGCAATTTTAAATACTTTACAATTGCATGCATTTAATTCAATCACAAATGCTACAGATAATGAAATGGTCAAAGACTGTTATTTCTATCTAGATGGTCCTGATAGATCAGGAAAAACGTATCTGTACAATTATTTGATGAGTTACATTCGAGTACAGGGTCAAATAGCAATGCCATTTGCAACAACTGGAATTGCTGCACTTTTTTTAGAAGGTGGCAGAACTGTGCATAGTGGATTTAAACTGCCAGTTCACATTTTAGAAACATCAGTGTCAGATATTCGACTGAATTCTTTACAAGCAAAAAAATTTGAAAAAAGTAAAATAAATATCATAGATGAGGCAACAATGATATCATGCCTTGCAATGTATTGATAGATTATTAAAAGAAGTGGTGGATAAGAATTTGCCATTTGGTGGAAATGCGATGTTGTTAGGAGGATATTTTATGCAAACATTACCTGTTGTGCCACAAAGAAATAGGACTGACATCATTGAAACATACGTATATCAAGACAAGTAAACTGTGGAAAATATTTACACACCTCAAATTAGAATTAAATATGAGATCTGAAGGCCAAAACAAATTCAATGATTGTATCATTCAAGTTAGAGAAGGAAAACATCCACAAATAAATGATTTACCCAATAATACCATTGGAATTCCATCACAAATGGTTTGCAAGGAATCACTCATATCAGCAATCTTTCTAAACACTCTCAATAACGAAGATTACTCCAGCATTGCAAAGTGATATTAACATCCAAAAATATAGATGCCTTGAATCTAAATATCAACGTTTTAAAATTCATCAATGCACCTCAAAATAATTATTACAGTGCAGATTCAGTTCTGGCTGACGATACAGACAGTGGGCCTCATTCTATTAACGGCCGTAGGAGATGCGTGGCCGCAAGGACCGGCCGCAGGCTATTTGCCTATTCTATTCTTTGAGGCCGAGGGCTCCGGCAGGCTTGCGGCCGGCGCCCTGTTATCCCTTGCGGCTGCACCCGCCGCAGGAAAGCCTTTGATCTTACACGGCCGCAAGAGTTTCAGCCGCAAGAAATCCCCGGTTGCTATTCAATTGCTATGTAAACCCTCTCGTCATGGCCGTAATTATCTAAAACCGAGCCGCAGCTTACTTGCACCAAAAGGGTCCCGCTAGCACATAATTAAGCACATAATAAAGCCATAATAAAGCCATCCTGCACTTTGATGAGACGATAAAGTGATTGGAGGTGTTAGCATTCATAGCACAACATTCCCCTACACTCAAATCTGAAAATCATTTTTAGTTAAATTCATGTCAAATGTCCGTGGACAAAGTCCCAAGGGCTTGGAGCACCTCAGACCCGCAAAGGCTGCGGGATTAGCCTCCGTCAGGTCCGTAAATGGGTAAAATAGACCTACGGGTCGTAAAGGGCTTACTTACAAGTTGTAGCATAGAAAAGCCATCCTGTACTTTTATTAGAAGTGAAAGTGATGTTTGGTTTTAGAATTAATAGCTCAACATTCCCCTACTCTCAAATCCGCAAATAAAGATATTTAACTTCATGTTCAATCTTCGTGTTTTATCTATCATGCAAGCCCGCACAGGTTTGAATAAGGAGCTACGGGCTTGATCATTGAAGTCCGTGGGACTTGGACGGATTTTAAAATCAAAGTACAATTTGACGATGTGCAAGCTTGAGAATGTTTTGCTATTAATCCTCATGCCCCCCCCCATTATGTTCCCCATAATTTACAGTGCTTTGCAGTGCTGGATTGAATATATATTGGCTTCTACAATGCTTTGTTTGCGGCCCTCCACCTCCGAACCCGTACGGGTTTTAACTAGGACGAGCCCGCGGGACTACGGGACGGAAAGTAAACCGTAAATGATATATCGGATTTGGGCGATGTGCAAGCTTGAGAGGGTGTTGCTATTAATCCTCATGTCCCCCATTATGATGCCTAGCATTTACGGAGCTTTACAGTGCCATCTTGAATTTATATTTGCATTTACAGTTTTCTGACTTTGCGGACGGAAAACAAGATTTACGGGTGCAGGAAAAATGCTTGCGGCCGTTTGCATTATGTGCGGCCGGCCGTAAGGGGTATATCCTTGCGGCTCCGTCCATTTGAATAGCAAGGTAGCAGTAGCTCTACACGGGGCCGGAAGATGGCCGCAAGGAATCGCAGCTTTGCGGCCATTTTACGGCCGTTAATAGAATGAGGCCCAGTGAATCTAACTTTAGTATAGAATTTATTAACTCTTTAACATCATCTGGAATGCCACCACATGTTTTACAATTGAAAAAAGGGGCAATTTTCATGCTATTGAGAAATATGAATCCCCCCCAAAAAATTAGACCAGATTAATTGTGCACGATTTAAAAGATAATTTTATACATGCAGAAATTATGACTTATACCCATAAAGGTGAACATGTTTTTATACCACAAATTGATTTGGCTCCAAGTGAGAGTGATTTGCCTTTTGTCCTTCAAAGGAGACAATTTCCCGTTATCATGGCATTTGCCATGACCATAAATAAATCCCAAGGACAAACTTAAGTCTGTGGGTATTTTTTTTACAGGAACCTGTTTTTGCACATGGACAACTCTATGTTGCTTTTTCAAGGTGCACAAATCCAGATGACATTAAAGTTTCAATTCAAGACATCCCAAGTCAGGTTGATCTATTACACGATGGACGCAATTTTACAAAAACATTGTGTACAGTAAGCATAGCAAATAGTAGTTTCATTTCCAAGAAGAAATGTAATGTCACTTGGGCTCTTTTTAGAGGACCACTATTTCACAAACGAAATTCTATGTAGAATTTTACAAAAAACAACATTAACAAAAAAAAGGAAAAAAAAACTATATCCCATAGACAAAATTAAAAGTCTGCTGGGCTCTTTTTAAGGGAACCACTTGGACATGCAAAAACAAAAAGTATTGGGATGTCTTTAAAAAAGTTGCCCCACAAAACAGTTACCGATTGACCCCACAAAACAGTTACATGCTTTTTATTACTATTATAGTGTTTAAAGTGTAATACATAAACTTTATGTTTGTAATGTTAAAATTGTTTTTGCAAAGGTTGCAAAAGTTGTTTCATTGTATGTAATTAAGGATTTATTTTAGTAGGAGGATGATCATTTGTTGTAAAAATTAAATGTATTATTAAAGACAGATTACTGATCCAGGGAGTAATCGAATCGCTAGTTAATGGGGTCAGGAAGGAATAATTTTTTTCCCTTCTTTGATAAAATTGGCTATGTATTAATGTTTTTTTTTTTACTGTTTGCCTTCCTCTGGATTCAGTACCTGTGTGGTTTAACAGTACTTTACATAAAAGTTGCATGTTACAAAACTTTATGTAATGGTTTAATATATTGATTGATATAAAGTTGACTTACTGTTATGTTACGCATCCATACCTCAGATTTAAAAATGTTAGTATTGTTAATAAAAATGTTTCACTAATGATTCAAATGTAATTTGCATGTTGCAAAGCATTATGTAATCGTTTACAACAATTTATTCATAAAAACTTCATGCATTGTTACATTATTTATGCATACATGACGATTACAAAGTTTAATATGGTTAAAAAAATATCTTTTAACAGTTGTTCAAATACAAGATTACTGTTAAATTTTTTTTTTTAAAGTTATTATAATTGTTGTACTTTTTTTCTACATAACAAGGTTAAGAGTGTCACAGACTCACGCTCTGTGGCAAACATAATTTCCAGCTTTAAAATGTCATTGACCGTCATTGTTTGACAGGCAAGTCGCTAGTATCCTATAACATAATAGTGAAGTAATTGTTATGTATGTTGATGTTCCAAATCACTTAACATTACAAAAACACAGACACACGGATAATGTTATAACAATATTATCCTTTATTGTATGCATAGAGCACAGTTATAAACACATCAGACTGTAAATTAATATCAGGGTTGTGTTGTGGATGGATCCAAAAGGACAAGAAGCTAAAAAAATGGCATAATCTAAAGGGGTCAATGTAATACTGTATAATAATAATGATGCATAGCATCTGCTAGGGTCCCATGTGGTCATTACACTATAGTATCCACAATCAGGTGAGGAAAAATGTCATCTTTAAAAACTCCATATAATTGTAGTAATCAGTAATGCACCTAGCACATACAGTTGTTTCCCAAAAGTTTGCATACTCTTGGTGAATTGGTAATATATGTACCATTTTTAAAGAAATCATGAGTGAATAGGAAAAACACATTTCTTTTATTTGTTATGGGATTCATATTCAACTGCAGGTTATAACAGAATGGCACAATCAGAAAACAAAAACATGGCAAGGATAGAATGAAATGACCCTGTTCAAAAGTGTGCATACCCTTAGTTCTTAATACTGTGTATTGCCCCATTTAGCATCAACAACAGCGTGCAGTCTTTTGTAAAAGTTGTCTATGAGGCCCCTAATTCTTGCCTCCAGGTCATGCAAAGTCTTTGGTATTTTGCATGAACTGCACGTTTAAGATCTCCCCAAAGTGGCTCAATTATATTAAGGTCAGCAGACTGTGATGGTCACTCCACAACCTTCACCTTTTTCTGCTGTAATTATTGGAGGGTCAGCTTGGCCTTGTGCTTAGGGTCATTGTAATGCTGGAAAGTCCAAAAGCGTCCCATACGCAGCCTTCGTGCAGAAGAATGTAAATTGTCTGCCAGTATTTCCGTATAACATGCTGCATTCATTTTACCATCAATTTTCACAAGACTCCCCATGCCTTTAGAGCTCACACACAAGTAATCTAAGCACCAAGATTAAAACAGATAAATATAATAATAATAATAATAATAATAATAACACATAACAAAACTACTCGAGACATCCTCACTGAAAGGGAGATATAATAAAATAAGATAGATAGAAAATTACTGATTATCTATTGCATAAAACTTCTGGCACTGCTTCTATTAATTATTTTCACTCCACACTCAGAGACCGTAGAATAAGAAATCAGAGACTGAAATGTATTACCAATAAAAGGTATAACAATTAGAAATAACATCATTCTTTGTCATGACTGACAAGTGCACTGTAACATTGTGTGATGGAAGATAATATCATTTGTATCTCTCCTGTTTTGCATACACAAACTAGGGCCATTTCCCTGAAGATTTCAGCTGCTATAAACATTTTGTCTTTGAAGCCTCAATGATCTGTGTTTGTGACAGTCCATGACCCAGGGAGAACCTAGTGTTGCCTATTAACCTAAAACTAAAGCATTATTTGAGTAATACTTATTTATAAGATAAATAATAAGAAACTCTTGACACCAGGTTGGTGTTCAAACAGGCAACAGCTTGTATATTTACTGGATACATTTTAACAACAGATAACAAATAACAACTAGGAAGAGGAGCCGGGCCAGATGTGGTGACCTCACGCCCTGAGCACGTGCTCCGGGCCCTACCTATTTTTCCTTAACCGCGCCCTTGGGGCAAGAGGGAGTAAAGGACCCCCTACTTCAAAACCTGGCCCAGCCGACTCTCCCACCCGCCACAGAGAGCCGAGGCATGCCTTACGCAGCCGTGTTCCCCCCTTTGACAGCTATGGCCCTCAGAATGCCCTCCCATAGAACCAACATCATGACCTCTAACCCTACGTATGTTAAATGAACTCCGTTGGACCGGAAAAAGAGGCTTGAATCCTCACCCTCAAATTCCATGTGACGAAGTGCTAAAACCCCTGCTACCTTACAATGCTGGACATCAACCTGTTCACCTTTTGTCTAGGCTTATCCAAACTTTCAGGGTTCCTGTCACTTCTCCACACCATTCTCTTGACCAAATAATGAAGACACCACTAAACTTATCTGCCCAACTCAACAAGTCTCATGTCCTTCATCATCATCTTCATCGGGACTAAAAATCTGCTGGTCGCACATAAGTCAGGTAGGGTCTGGATTCCCATCTCCCAATTCTCTTAATATCTTCTTCTGACAAGCCTAAGCGTGCTGCCTCTGTTGCTGCCCCTATCCGGAACGAGTGGTGCCGACTCCCCAGCATCCTGCATCTTAGCTGGTACCACAACAGTATACCTTCCATCCTCGCCTGCCAAAACGACCAACTCAAGCCATTTATCCCACACCTTCTTGTAACCGCTCCATGTGGACAGTGACAATGACCTTCTGACCAGTGCTGCTATCTCTCTGCAATAAGCTGCCATAGATATGGTTGGATCTCCTCCCCGTGTCCTTGCACCTCTGCCGCCAATTGCAGCAACCGGTCCCACGGTGAACGAGAAAGGGCATCAGCAATTCCGTTGGAATTTACCGGCATGTGCTTCGCTCTAAGCCATACGTTCAGCCGTAAGCAAACCAAAACCAGATACTGAATCAATGATACTGACATATTATTCGTATGGAAGATAATCTGCCTGTCAGCCAAGTTACTTCACCAAATATGCAGTGCTACTAGTATTTGGAATAACTCCAAGAAAGCAATATTCTTTGTCAATCCAGCTTCTTTCCACGACTCAGGCCATGAGCTTGCACACCACTGTCCCCCAAAATACGCTCCAATGCCCATTCCACCAGCAGCACCTGTGTATAACTCCAACTACTCGTTGAACTACCGTTTCTGGTGGATCAGTGTTTTCCCATTAAACATGCTAAGGAAATCAAGCCAGACCCTAACATCGTCCTTCATTGCCGTTGTGATGCTGATGAAGTGATGTGGTTGTCTTATACCAACTGTTGCCAAAGCCAACCGTCTGCTGAATATGCTCCCCATTAAGGTTTATCCTACAAGCAAACATCAATTTCCCCAGCACCGACTGCAGACGCCACAGCGTGATTCTTCTGGCTCCACAGATCGCTCCAGCTCTTTCATTAGGTTGACCACTTTATCCATTAGTAAACTGCACTCCATGCGCTGGGAATCAATGTGGACCTTCTGTCTTGTCCCAAGCCAATGGGACTCCAAATTCTTCAGCTAGCCGTATAAATGTATGCAGGATATGTGCGCAAGTTTCCACTCCCGCTGTGTGTGACGCTGTTGAAGCCAGATTCCTTCTTTGTAACCCATTGTAAAAATAAGTGGAAAGCTTCAAAATAAGCACACGATATAGAACACCGCATCGGCAGACATAGGTCCACAAAGTAGCTCTCTTCAAAGCTGTAACAGGTGAAAAGCAGCTTCGGTGTCCACCTTGACTGTACAATACCAGTTGCTGAGTCCAATGAGGCATAAGACACCGAAGTCAGACTCCTGTCAATTCCATCATTGAATTACACCCCCCCCCCCCCCCCCCCCCGTTGGGTAAGATAAATGGTGTATCAGCCTGAATTTGCCCGATTCCTTCTTGGGTACCACACCCAACGGTGACATCCTAAGGTGTCTCAAGGGGTATCCGGCAAAGGGGCTGGATATCCTACCCAGCTGTATCTCTTTATTTAGCTTCTCACGCACCACATCAGGGAATTCCACATTGAATCCTGAAACTGCACCGGAAACTGTTTGCCAGTAGTCCAGACGCTCCTGCTTTACCCTTCACTCTACCGTAGTGTTTTAGCCATGGTATCATTGCGTGAAGCAGGACTGAGGTCCTGCCCTTTGGGAGCAGGCTGACCGCCTCTTCCCCCCTCCTTCTGCCTATTGCAACCAGTTGTCAAACGTTCTAGGTAATTGCTTGAAACCTCCCCGCTTGTCCTCACCCCCGCTGTGATAACCACACTATTGCGTGTCTGCCACCCGAGAAAGGGGAAGTAGGGAGAATAGTTCAATAAACTCTCTGCGCCATCTGCGCTCCTTAACCTCCAGGCTGAGGTGAGCCCCCAAGTTATGCAGTGGGCACATCACCGTAGGCCTAAGGGATTCCCCTGAGACGCCGACCTCAATGGAGGCGTATGTCTCTGCCCTCTCTGCACTGTCTGAGCACCATCCCTTTAAGAGAGAAGTAGAAGCTTTCTTATCTCTCTGTGTAACTCTCTTGCAAACAAGGGCTGTAGGACTCCTCACTTTACTCTTACCCCTGCCCTTAGGGCGAGGGAGTAAGGGTGCGCCTGGGTGGCATATCTGCTATAACTTTCTAGCTCAGAGGTGTGCTGCAAGAAGAAGGCTGAACATCCAAGCCTACGCCTGCTGCACCTGCAAGCTCAGCCGCAGCATCCATGGGAGGTTCCTATCTTCTGCCTTCTCTCCCTGTTCTGGCTATCAGCACCTGGGTAGTGCTGTGTGGTGGCCCTACAAAAGGCACATGGTGCACCAGGGTCAACCTGGCTGGCAGCCATTGCTGATGTGCCAAGGGTAACCCCTGGGAAGCATCAGTGCCCCCTGTTAACTGTGGGTTACCCAAGCTTTCTTCTATCCACTTGATCCCCTGAGACAGCACCTTGGACCTCACTAATTGCATCAAGTGCTCCAGATTAACTTCCTCCTGAGAGCTCATTTTATCCCTTTTATCAGTACCCCAGTTAGGTGTAAAAGCTTGCACTCAATGGGTTCCCAACAATGCCCAGCACCCCACTGCACAAACACAAGCACACCCACACACACTGATACTCAGGGGTAAAAGCATTGTGTCTGCTCCTCAGCAGGGTTTCTGCTTCAGCTCCTCTGCCTTGCGTCCGGATGTCATGATGTTGCTTGCACCGCCCCCTCGGCCGGCCACGTGGACCAGAAGTGAGGCGCCTCCCAGGCTCCCCTGGGTCAAAAGGCACTCAAGGTATTGTAAGATTTTATATTCAATGAATGATTATAAATCTGACAATGCATACATTATTATAAATATAATCCAGCTAAAGGAACAAATATACTAATGTATTAGTAATGATTATTATCTGTCTTCCCATCCTCAGACTCCAATGGACAGATTATAATGACTCAGTTTCCAGATTATCTCACTGTGTCACCAGTAGAAAGTGTCACCATGACATGTAAATCCAGTTTTATTGTTATTGCTGATTCTACCAGTTTCCTAAATTGGTACTAACAGATCGGGATGCCCGCATTGTGCCCAAATTAATCCCATGCTGGGGGTCCCTGTGAGTCCTTAAAGGGCCCGCAGTACAATAATAGTGAAGCTTGGCACCTTACATTAACCCCCCCCCCCCCCCCTCAATGCTGTGGGTCCGATTCCTGTCACGAACCCACTTTCCAGGACCTGGATTTTGACCCTGTGAGCTACCATACCAGACTTCCCCATTGGAATATGGGTAGGAGAATTATATTGCAACCAAAATGGAGTCTATAGCATTAAGCTAGTCTGAACTGGTTCCATTCATGTCCTCTGTTCTATCCTGCATGTGCCAGCTCAGGTAACACAGACCCACCCCCAGAAGAGGGTAGCCCCTTTCTTTGACATCATCTCTGTCCCCATGGACACAGGACTATGCTGATTGGACTATGTTAATTCAGGCAGTACAGCTATTCAGCTGATTGGTGCTTGTGCATTCAGGTGGAGAATTCAAACTTATCCCCTCCCCAATTCATGAATGTTGTTCTGTGTTTTGCTGTTTTGTTAGTTGGTCTTTTGGAACTGAATAAAGGCAGTTCACTCTGAGGCATATAGAAAATGGCATGTCTATTTTTTTTGCTATTGGTACCTGCAATACTTATCCTATCTCTACCCTGCAAGTAACCTGTCCTGATCACTACCACAGGAAGGTTAGACTCTGACTGATGCAGAAGCCAGATATCAGGGTGCTGGTGCCGGTATTTCAAAGAACCCAATGGTCCTAGTTGGTAGAAACCTGTAGTCTATAGGAGGTGGCGCTGGGCTTGTACGAGCCCCTATGACTGGTATAGTCACAATTTGTCAGCAGTGGTGAGATCTAGGTGAAAATAACCAACAATGATGGGATATGGTGTGTGATCGTTTGCTCCTTTGAAGTATGACAAGCAAGTGGAGTATGGAGTTTGTGTCAGAAGTGAAGGAGTTAAACTTCTGAAGAACTCCTAATTGGAGCAACTGCCCTTTAAAAGGCTGAAAGCAGACCTAGAGAAGGGGGGTGTGGCCGGCTAGGCTCTGTGCACGTTGTGTGCTGCTGGCAAGAAGCAAGCCACAGAGAGTGGAGACTGATTCCTGTGTGGAATTGCAGTGGGCTTTGTGAACCCGGATTTACCAGGGAATGCGAGTACTTGACTACAGAAAGAAGTGTGTGCTGTCTTGAAGTCGTTGGACTAACAGAGCGGTCAGAGCACCTACACCGTCAGGAGGTGAAGCTACAAAAGCACCCAGTAAGTGAATGACAGACTGAGGAGGATTCCCAGGCAGAGTAGCCTAAAAGAGACAAGGTCTATGCTAGTGAGGAGTCTGGGAGTTGCAGCTTGCAAGAGAACATTGTCAGCTGGGTGGACTGCTATAAGAGAAGCTTGTGTGAAAGTTTGCTCACACAGATATCAAGGATTAGCTGCTGTTGGAGCAAAGCCAGCCCTGCATGCTAATTGTGGAACTCCTGGATGTAACGGTACCATTACAGAGTCTGATAACCCCAGGGAGAAGTCTGTGTCGTTAAACAGATTTGTAGCCTTCACCATAGGACGGTGCTAAGGGTCCCTGGAGGTTGGGGTATCTGGAGAGTAGGGCGGGCCAGAACCCCACCCTATGGTATGAAGTAAAGACGACGGTCTACCGAGTGAAGACTGCTAATAATAAGAGACTGTTTATTTGTTTCCTGGCCACAAGGTGGCACTATCACGAGTCAAAGGGACTATTTGTTTCCTAGCCACAAGCTGGCGTTTTCAACCAAGTAAGAGACTGTGTGTTTCCTAGCCACAAGCTGGTATTTTCAACAAGATAAGAGACTGTTGTTTCCTGGCCACTAGGTGGCACTCTCACCAGTCTCCCACGCTTAAAAGACTGTTGACAAGCTGGCCACAAGGGGGGCAGTTCCCAAGTTAAAGGACTGTTTGTAACCTGGCCACAAGGTGGCATACTCCTACCTCGCAGAGACAAAGTTATTTATGTTCCGTTATTTTAAGCAGAGCTCCTGCTTCAACTGTTAATTTCCTTTTTTGCAAATAAACCAATTTGCTGCATTTGAAGTCAGTATCAGCCCTTTATTCTAGAAACCAGCGCTATACGCGGCCATCCTGATCACAGGTGATCTTAGCAGTTTGGAAGTGCAGTACTTTCGGTGGCTTGGCAAGGAAGCAGAAACCACTTAGCAATTTTGCCAAACTTTCAAATCCAGGCCCAAGTCCAAGGAAGGCCAGCCATGGATAGAGGGGATCATGTACCACATGGAGGCCTGTAGAGAAGAGGTGATTAGGGAGAAAAGGAGCCTGATCACCAGTATACTGGAGGGGTGAAGGTAACGGATTGCCACAGATGAGGAGGTGGAACCAGGTGGGACCTGGCTCAAGTATGAGGAGTTACCCCATGCTTCACCTACTGAGCTAGCAGAGGATACACTGCCAGAGAAAATGCACTGTTGGCTAGATCCCTATCAGGTGAAGGAAGGAAACCAGAAGGTACCTGGAAATCTGAAAGCTACAGAACAGGCAAGAAGAGGGACTTCTGGGAACTCACAGGATAGGGAGGCCGGGAGAACAGTCCAGACCCTGGTAAATGCAAGAGCAGGGAGCAGGGTAAAGCAGCACCAGCCACGGGGAGATGGGCAACAACCAGAGAGGTTCCAGCCGCTAACTAAGGGTTGAGGAGCTGGAGAATGAATACTTGGCAGAGGAGGATGCAAGCCCTGAAAGTCTGCCAAGCTACCCATGAACTGTTACCTGTCTTGAAACACAGCGTACCCTAGCTGCAGAGGTGATCCCAACCTTACTAGCCCTGGAGGATACTTACCGTAAGGAGCTACCTTTCCCAGCAAAGTCTGCTACCCCAGGTGAGCCTCAGCCAGGAAAGGGTCTCCATCCAGAGACCCTAGTCCTAAGTACTGCTCTGTTTTCCCCCAACCCTGCTTTGACCACTGACCCCAAGGAGATTGTGCCGGCAGGGAAGTGTTTTTTACCCCCTCCTGAGCTGCTCCCTAGGTGGGATAACCCAGAGCCACTACCTGCCTGTGATCAAGGGGGTAGCAGTATGCCCCTGGATGAGATCCTAGTTCCTGAGACCCTGGATGTGTCCCCAAGATTGATGCCTGCACTTTGTGGTGGGTTATTGAAAGGAATGGAGGTGGGGTTGGAGACTGTGGCCTTTTTCCTGAAAGGTCCACAACAACCCACATTTCCCTCCTTGCAGGTCCTTAAAGGAATTAACCCTATCACTCACGGGGCTCAATACAGAGCCCCATCAGCCCCTAATTAACTCCATCACTTATGGGGGTCTATACAGACCCCCATAAGCCTCTGTGTAACCCTATCACTCATGGGGCTCTATACAGAGCCCCATGAGCCCTTAATTAACCCTGTCACTTATGGGGGTCTATAGAGACACCCATAAGCCTCTATTTAACCCCATCAGTCCAATAGGGGTCTATATAGACACCTATAGGATGCTAATAAACCCCGATAATAACACTGTAAGTGCCATGAGGGTCCTTTAGGTTTTTTATGACACCATTTTTTTTTCCGCTTAGCCGATTTTTGATCACCAAAAAACGCTAAATATACTTCAAATTCACTTGCAACCTCTCACAGGCTCCCTGTCTCTCCACCTGTGCTGTATGTGAGTGTGTAAGGTATTTTTTTTTATTTGTCATTTTTTGGTGGTCTTTCAAATTCGGCAGTTCGGCCGTTAAAGTCGTAAAGTATTGTGTGCCGTAAAGTATAGCGTGCCTCGCGATCAGCACCAAACTTCTACACGCTGAGTCCCGCTGACTCTCGGACCCTGCAATGAGCGCCTTCGGTGCTCATTGCAGCCAAAGTCCCACGGGCCTCGCTATAAGCACTTTTGGCGCTCATCTCCACCCCAGCAACTGCGTCCCATGCTTTGCACGGGCTGCAGTGTAAGACCTGTAACAGGACAACAACTCACAGTACAACAACTACATAGGAGAGAGGGAAGAGACCTATATGAAACCGAGGTAACTAAGTGGACTTGAATTTAAAATGACAAATTTAAATTCCTGAGTAATCATCTTTTCCACGAAATGAAATATTATAACTCATGGTCAAGCCCAGCAGCCCAATCAGATCACCCTCAATATCTGATTGGAGACACTCCATAATTTTTACAGTATTTAATTTTTTTTTACTATTATGAGGGACTTTATGTGTTGTGTTTTCTCCACTTTTTCTTTTCTTGTTATCTTTTTCTTTCTTTGCCTTGCCCCCCCCCCCCCCCCCCCCCCCCCCCTTTGTTCAGGAGGGGAGTGAGTCAGTACGGCTCAGCTTCTTGGTCTTTTTTTTTTAATGAAGGAAAGAAGGAAGACAGGGAGAATGAAAAGGATAATGGCCCCAATGCATAAAGATGACATTTAAAATACTATCTCAAAATGTAAATGGTGTGAACTCGGCCTTCAAAAGACTAAGAGTAATGAACTATTTTTATGAGCAGTGCGCCGATTGATAGTGGAGATAAAAAACTTTTTTGAAGACAATACAAAGTCGGTTGAGTCACCAACTTTGCTATGGAATATGCATAAAGAGCATATAAGAGGTATTTTTTGTTTCAAAAGATTTTTATTCAGCAATTTTAAGATCATAGTATACAGGATTAAGTTGCAACCTTCATATAACTTTAGACATTTAAGGTGTTTGTTACAGATTTCAATAAAGTCATATAAACATTTCAAACAATAAAATTACAACTATCAAACCTGCTTTTTCAGCTCTTTTTTGTTTTCTTTTTAGGTGATTTTAATAATAAAGAACCATTGGATTCATTAAATATAGATTAACATTTTACCTCCTTAAAAGGGAAGCTGGAGAATACACAAGAATCCAAGTAAAAGAAGAGATATTAAACAGTGATCACTAAATTCCCTTTTTTTTTTTTTTTAAAAAGGGCCCTGTACCCTTCCTAAATGATGCCCCCTGTCTCATTCCTTGCCTTCCTCTTATTACCTTGGTGCCCCAGATATCTCTGAAATAGTCCTCTACCTTTCCGTTCCAGGCCACTACACACTCCGCTCCTCCGTCCAGCGCTTGAATGACCTATGTGATTCCTAAAGTATACCATCTGGAGATAAGATCCATGGTTCCCATACCTCTAGATATATATGATAAGTGTCTAGTAAAATGTGGGTTCTTCTTTCATTAATACATAGGAAATTTATTTTGCTAATTACTTCCTGAAAGTTAATGCAGCTACTTTTCCATCTCCTGGCTATGATGTTTTTAGTAGCCAGAAAAATCAACTGGGCCAGTTTATTCCCATTTTGGCCCAACTCTGGGTAACGAATACCCAGAAGGCAGGTCTGGATTGATGGTTTAAGCAGGGTTTTAAATATACGAGAAAGCAGCTTAGTCGTAACCGTCCACACTTTAGCTATTTCAGGGCACTTCCACCACGTGTGTATAAAGTCCCCTCTGCACTGGCAGCCCCTGTAGCATCTATCCGAGATCTTTGGAAATATTCTATTCAGTTTGTTTGGGGTGACGTACGCTCTATGTAGTATTTTTAGGGAAGTTTCCAGCAAACTATAATTATATGAACCTTTAGACAGACTCGAGAATGACTCAGCCCACTTGCTCCCATCCCAGCTCTGCTGTAGATCCACCTCCCACTTTGTTATGAAGGAAGGCTTCCAAGGGTTCTGTGGTGAGTTAAAGATGCTATATAGTGCTCCTAAGGTGCCACCTGAGAGATTTATATTTTTACATACAGTCGAAATCCAAGAATCTCTAGGGGGCCCCCAACTCCGGTATATACCTCCAATCCACTGTCTAATTTTAATATAATTAAAAGTTTCCTGGGGTGGTACCTCCAACCTCCTACTCATTGCCGCCACTGGTATAATTTTGCTATTCTCAAACCATGCCCCAAGTTTGTCCAAGTTTTTAGAGATCCAAAATGCCTTGGAACTGTACTGGTGGATAGAAGGGAGGGCGAGGAAAAGATTGACGTGAGGGTCGATATTGGATAAGTTATTTTGTGTACTTTCCTAGCCCAATCCCATATCCTCAAGGTAAACTTAGTTATGGGGTTGGAAATTTGAGAACTTAAAAGTTGCATGTTTGGAGCCCACAAAATGATCCCCCATGTTAGCGGAGCCATCTGTGCCTCCTCTATAAACACAAAGTTAGGCTGTAGTGGAGTAGAGTGCACTAACAGAATAGAGGCAAGCTGAGCAGCCTTAAAGTAGAGGTTGAAATTAGGGCATGATAAGCCCCCTTGTGATTAGTGTCTGTACATGATTTGCCGGGACACCCTCGGCGGTCTATTTCTCCAGATGAACCTAAAAATCCGGGACTGGAAATGCCCCAGCTCGGCATTATTTATTTGCACCGGCAGTGTCCTGGCCAGGTAAAGTAGCCTCGGCAAGATATTCATCTTTACCGTGGCTATCCGACCCGTCCACGAGATCTGCCTTTTGTTCCAGGTCTCTAAGTCCCTCGGCAAAACCCTATACAGGAGCGGGTAATTGGCTTTATACATGCCCTGCAAAGAGTCGGTTACGTTTATTCCCAAAACTTTTTGTGGGAGGTTGGCCAGATAAATTTATGTTCTCCCTTCAACCGATCTAACAAGTCCCTGGGTATACCCACACTTAAAGCTTCTGTTTTTTCCTGGTTCAGTCTCAAGCCAGAGAGAGCATTGTATTGATTTATCGTGCTCATCAAGGCGTCTATAGAGGGGCCGGGGTTTGAAAGAGTGCATAGCAAGTCATCAGCAAATAAGGAAAACTTCAAGTGCTGATGACCCACCCTCACCCCCTCTATCGATGAGTTTGCCCTGATCGCTTGAGCTAATGGCTCAATGGCCAGGGTGAAGAGCACCGGAGACAAGGGACATCCCTGTCTCGTGCCTCTCTCTATTTTAATGACTACCCCCTGGGGGCCCGGCAGCTTTAGAGTGGCTCTAGGCGCAGTGTAGTATGTACGCAATAGATTTAGAAAATTGCCCTCGAACCCAAATTTCGTTAAAGTGGCAAACAGAAAGGGCCACTCTATGGTATCAAATGCCTTCTCGATGTCCAATGCAAACAGGCAAACCGGGAGGTTCCTGGACCTAGCTAAATGTATAACATTAAGAGTCCTTCTTATATTATCCCCGGTCTGTCTGTGTGGAATAAACCCCGCCTGGTCCTTGTGTATTAAGAGGGCAAAAAAACTGAAATCCTATGGGAGAAGATCTTGGCAAGCAGCTTAACGTTCACATTTAAAAGTGAGATGGGCCTATAATTTTTAACTTCCTTAGGGTCCCTGCCTTCCTTGGGGAAGATCGTCAAGTCAGCAAAATTTAGTTCTGGGGGGGTTGCGTCTCCTCTCAGGATCGAATTGAACAAGCTGCATAAATGCGGGGCTAGGAGCACCGAAAATTTCTTATAGTAGATGTTGGTGAACCCATCTGGCCCCGGGGATTTCCTAGTTTTAACTCTTGAATTGCATCTATAACTTCCTTAACCGTCACTTCCCTGTTTAAGGATTCTAAGTCCGGTGATGAGATTCGGGGGAGGTCAAGGGTGTTTAGATAAGACAGAATAGAGTTGTCTCTGGCAGAGCTCTTTGAGGAGTAAATATCCTGGTAGAAGTCTCCAAAGACTCCCTGTATTTCTCTTTGGCTGTAGGTAAGGTCCCCTGTCTTATTTTTGATTTGGGATATTCTAGACTGGGCATATTTGGCTTTCAGGCTCCTAGCCAACATTTTATCCGGCTTATTCGCCTTGGCATAGAATAAGTGTTGGGTCCTTCTTAATGCCTTGTCCATCTTTATGGACAAGACACTATCTAACTATTACCTGGTCCTGTCTATTTGCCCTCTCAAAGCTGGGTTGGGGGAGAGCTGATTTTGGTGTTCTAGGTGGGCCAGTTTGTTCGCCAGATCTCTCTCCCTTTGCTGGTTCTGCTTTTTATGTTGAGCGGCCAGCCTAATACACACCCCCCTGATATAAGCCTTATGTGCCATCCAAACCCATCCCACCGCAGTTTCCCTGCCTGCATTGGACCCGAAAAAAGCCACCAATTCCCGCTCAATTTGTTCCTGGGCTGTGGGCAGCGAGATCAGATACTCATTTAGCCTCCACGTGTAGGGCATATTGAATTGCTTACCCAAGTCCATTTCTATTGAGACTGCTGCATGGTCCAACCAAGTACAGGGAATTATGGTAGCTTTATGAGTGCTATCTAGAAGTGCGTTGCTCACATACATAGTATCTATACGTGAATAGGACCCATGAGTGGGGGAGTAGAAGGTATACTCCCTCCCCCTTGGGTGGAGCCCTCTCCAAGCATCTACCAAGCCCACCAGGTGCAAGAGTTTTTGTATTTTGCCTAGTTTTCCTGGAAAAGCGGCTCTGAAGCTCGGGGCTGGATTTATCCGCACTGGGGTCCAGAACTAAGTTAAAGTCCCCTCCTATGACCAGTTTCCCCCAGTCCCCCCCTTCTAGTACCCTCAGGAATCTAATTAAAGTCTTGTGCGGTGCAGTTGTGGGGGCATAAAAGGAGGCTATCGAGATCGGGGCCCCAGAAAAAAGTATCCTTCCCGGTCCACTATTTTAGAAGTGAGCTGAAACTGGAAAATTTTATGCAGTAATATTGCTACCCCCTCCTTTTTAGAAGAGTTAATCGAAAGAAGAATGTATCTGAGAATTGGGCATAGTCTTTATTTAAGTATGTGGGTGACTTATTCCTGGTGAAGTGGGTCTCCTGCAATAGGATTACCGAGGGTTTGTGGGTCCTGTAATACAGGAAAGCCTTCCTTCGTTTGAAGGGGGAATTAAAGCCCTTCACGTTGTGGGAGAGTATTGTCGTGGGTGCTGTCATAGGTAGGTTAGAAGTTTGTGCTGATGGTGTGTGAAACCTTCCCTTACCTTCCCTATGCGCCGTTGAGGAGGGAGTGTGGAGCAGCATCCCCTTTTCAGGAACTCTTAAGCACCTAGCCCAGGCCTGCTGGGTCTCTGTCTGTTTTGCTCTGTTAGGAGTGCAAAAATACAAACATAAGTTTTCTGGTACCACTTCCAATACTTCCACAGTAAAAGAGGGTTGCCCTAAGGGTGCCCAGGTTGCTATGCTTTTAGCTGTAAATAAGATTAGCCCTCTGTCCCGCAGCCTGGCGTTTACCAGGGCCCCTTCTAAAGTAGATCTGCCCCGTTCTGGAACTACCCTCCTGCAAAGCACAGAAAAACAGAGATACCAGGCAAGTAGAGATGTGGAGAAACTGTGAGCGACAGAGTATCTGAGGCCTATAAAAGAGCAAAAAGGAATTTGTTGGAAGAAGACAAGCGAGACAATAAGAATGCATAGAGTAAAAGGGTTCAATACTTTGGACATTCTAAGAGGCAAATACACTACCAGGGCTACCCACCCCTTCCTTAACCCCAAGTATCCCTGAGGTCCTGGCTACTTCTACTCTAATTCCGGCCGGCAGGAACCCACCACACCAAAGCACTATAAGAATAGAATATGCTGGACATAAGATGTAAAAGAGAGTTTACACGACTAACTTGCTCACTCATTAGCTGGAATCCTCCCCAATATCTAGATCTGCTGTAAACAGTTGGTCCCTGTCTGAGGAAGAAGGAAAACAGAAACATATAAACATACAAAACAGGCCCTAGAGGCTAACGTCCCCTCTTGCGGAGCCTTTCTCTTGCTATAACTATTATGCAGTACCATACAAAACCTGTTAGGAACATCAATGCGGAGAGAAATTAGAAAAAAGAACAACCACAAATAACACATTTGCATTAGTCCTGGATCAATAGATATTTAGAAATCTGCAGTCCTCCAGGCAGCTTTCATCTAATGCTTGGCTGGTGTTTCCTAAACTCCCCGTCTGCTCCCCGTCTGCTCCCCTAATTCTGATGTTAAATCGCCTCGATCGATTTTCCAGATCCTCTAGTTTGTCTTCTATGTTGGAGATTCTGGCTGCATTATCTGTGATGTTGGCCCTGTCCCCCTCTTGGGCTTCCACCACTCGGTCTATAGTCTCTTCTAGTAGCTGGGTCCGCTGGCCTATCTCCTGTATGTCCTTTTGCAGTGCAGTTACCGCCCTATCAATGTGGGCAGCCAGCAGGGTCTCAGTTCTCGCCATTGAGAGATTGTTGATATTAACCTCCGGCTGTGAGGCTGCTTCCTGCGTTTCAGAGTCCGATTCATCAGATGGGTCTGAGCCTGGGTCCTGTGCGGACATGGCTTGCACCCCTGTGGTCTTAAAATGTTCATCAATTTTTTTAGATGATAGGGGCTTTCTGGTTTTCCCCATTTTCTCTTGAACGCTGCTGCTCTTTAATAGGCCTTTGTGTTGATCCGTCTTAGCGGATTTTTCTAGGGTAGCCCTGGATGCTCAATTATTGCCACTCTGTTACGTAGATTTTCTATTCTTGGCTTTTCCGGCTATGCCGGGTCTGTTTGCGATTAGTTTGGCATGTCTCTCAGTCCCTGCCGGCCAGAACTCTCAGTTGCTTCTTGATTTACATCCCCCCAGGCAGTTAAATTTCCTCCACTTTATATATTCAAAGAAGAAAAAATTCTGGGCTGTATTTGTTTAATCTCTCCACCAGGTGACGCTGGTGCTCTGTGCAGTGGGGGCACCTCCGCCGGCTTGTTGTTGAGACTATTTCCCTTTCAGGGCACAGTCTTAGCAGTTATGCAATCAGCAATATTTCTTCCCCACTCTCAACAGGTAGAAAAAAAGAGTATGCAAACAATAGCTGCAAGATCTCTGTCTCCTCCTTGCAGCTGAGTATATCTGTCAGCAATCTGTGTGTTCAAGAAAATCTCAGTCTTTTAATTGCAAGCAGGATCAGTTGCTGTACTTCACAGAGTGCAATTATTAAGCGTCTATGTGTGTTGTAATGCTGCTGCAGCTCATGCCTCAGTGGCATTCTATTCTAAAAGATCTTATTAATCCAGACCAAACGGGTTTTATTAAAGGTAGGCAAGCAACGGACAATACCCGCAAATTAAATTTGCCAATCATAAAAAAAAAAAAACAGTAGTTACCCTATTAATGGATGCAGAAAAAGCATTTGATAGGGTAAACTGGAGTTTTATAGACCGTGTATTAAGTAAATTTGGATTAGGTACATTTTGTGGCAGTAAGGGGCCTATATACCAATGCCAGCGCACATATCAGGGGAATGGATTATAAGACCGAACATTTTGCAATTACAAATGGCACCTGACAGGATTGTCCCCTGTCTCCCCTAATGTTTGCGCTGAGCATAGAGCCTCTATTGGAACTAATAAGAACTAATAACGATATAGAGGGAGTTACTATCGGTCTTACATCTTATAAGGTCACAGCATTTGCAGATGACCTAGTTCTAACTATAACTAATCCTAAACATCATTGACAGAACTACACAGAGTTATTCATCAATATAGTAATATGTCTTATTATAAATTGAATACTTTAAAATCCGGAGCCTTATCTATTAAGATTCAAGGGATTGAAAGAGAAGATAGAGATAGAGATTGATAGAGAAATTCTCTTATGATTGGAAATCAAATTCATTGATCCACGTAGGGATACAATTTTCGCTAAATCTAAATTATTTGGTTAAAAATAATTTTAAAAAATTAAATAAGGATATTGATTTAATAATCATAAATTGGAATAAACCAAACCTATCGTGGTTGGGACGTATAGCTGCAATAAAAATTATAATTATACCAAAAATTCTGTATCTTTTAAGATGTTTACCTTTGAGAATTCCAATCAGTTTATTAACTATACTCCAGAATAAAATAGATCAATATACATATATACAAGAATAAAAGACCAAGTTAAACAAAAATACTACAATGAAAACATTTGCCAAAGGAGGCCTTGCTGCTCCCAACATTATGGAATATTCAAAGGCTATAATATTAACTCACAAATTCTGAATTCTAAAATACAAAGATAAAGTGCCTCCTAGATGCATAATGATAGAAAGAGAATTAGCTGGCAATAATGTCTGGGAATCTATGATATGGGAAAAGAAACAAAATTAAAAAAAATATATAAATTACCACCAATACCAAAAGCTTTAATGAAACAGTGGTTTAAAATCAACGATAATTTACTTCTAATTCAATTTCCATCACCCATCACACCAATATGTAAGCTTATTAAATAACTTTTGCCCTTTCTGAAACTAGATTGGACCAAATGGGGAATTAGAAGTTTAGAGGACATATACTTAAATGGAGAACTGAAACCCTTACCATATATTTCAGAGGAAAAGAAAATCCCAAAAGAAAAATGGCTATGGTATAACATGTTATCAACAACAATTGCAGAATCAGATTCCAATCTTAAAACAGTTAGAAATCTATCACATTTTGAGTAAGATATTTCTAACACTAATAAAAAACATACAATCTCAAACATAATGAATAGCCTTATTAAATTGCGACTTGGACAATCGAAAAAGGCTCTGTATAAGCACATAGCATAGAAGTTTTTAGTTAGTGAAGACCTTGCTTTTTGATAAAAGTTCACTAACTAAAAACTTCTGTAAAACAATATGCTCTGTGCTTATATAGAGCCCTTTTCAATTGGCCTAGTTGCAATTTAATAAGGCTGTAAATCAGTAAGTGAATCGAATGGTATACTTAAATGGGAACAAGAATGCCATAAAAAATGGGAAGATAAGACCTGGGAGACTTCTTTCCACAATATGGGAAAATATATAAAAGGCACCACCTTTAGAGAAGTACAATTCAAAATCAACAAGAGGTGGTATATTGCTCCTCAGAAACTAGCCAAGATAGCCCCAAATTCTAATAAAGACTTTTGTTGGAAATGCAATACACAAAAAACCTCCCAAATGCATATGTGGTGGTCTTGTTCAGCAATTCAATTATATTGGTCTAATTGCATTTCTCAATTATCTAAAATTATAAGATATGAAATAGAGTTTGAAATGGAACTGATTTTGTTCCACTTTATTCCCGAAAAATTCCCAAAACAAAAAATAAACATTACAACGACGGTTTTATTAGTAGCAAAATGGCTTATTGCCACACATTGGAAGAATCCAATAATTCCTTCATGGAGAGATATTAAATCCTTAGTAGATAGAAACAAACTAATTGAAACAGGTTTCATGAAATATAACTTAAAGCAGCAAAATAAAATCAGCTAAAAATGGTTATTATGGAATTAAAA
>CM050166.1:277578445-277646230 GCA_027410445.1 Discoglossus pictus | reverse complement strand
AACGTACATTTTGAGGGACAAGCAAGGAACGTCCATTACAGGACAGACGGGACACATACGAGTACATGCCGGGACAGACACGTATGCCTCTCGTCTGCTGCCCGCGGCCCTTCTGCCAGTATTGCGGTAACTCGGAGGACAGTCCGTGCCAGGCAGGCACATTGCGATAGTGTTTACACACACTGGATAATTATTAAAACTTAAGTGGTTTGACATCCTACAAATGGCAACTACAAAGAAAAGAAAAGTTGATGCAGAGTATCGATCGTTCCAAGAGAAATGGACAAATGATTGATTTTTTTTTTTTTTTTTTTTATAAAAAGGGCAAACCTGTGTGGCTAGTTTGTGGCAATGGGTTGACCATGCTCAACTCAATGAATTGGGAGGCCAAATGTGTCTAGATTAAATCAATTCTCTTCACTGGTGTTTTGAATCACAACAAGCCGCTTTTTTAACTAGGCCTTGATGTGACAATATTATTCAGACGAGTTATGTAGTGAGCAAGCTAATTGCAAAGAAGCTGAGGCCTCATGTAGGGGTAGAGTTTGTGAAAAAGCACATAGTGGCTGCTGCAGAGTTGTTAGCACCAGGCAAAGTAAAATTGTATCATATTGTTTGTCTCGGAGAATCATCTCAGATCAGATTAGTGATTTATCACAAGATATTGAATAAGAATTTAAGGATTCTGCAGGAGATTTTATTTTTTTCTCTCTGGCTTGTGACAAGACCACACATTACAAATACTGCCCTTCAGGCCATTTTTCGTTCATGGGATAACATGACACGCGAGAGAAACTGCTCTCACTGGAAGTCATGTATGGCACTACAAGAGGTGATGACTTGTTTGAGAGACTTGTTTTATCAATGAAAAAACTTGAGCTAACATTTGAAAAGTTAAGTGGCCTTGCTGGAGATGGAGCTCCAGCCATGGTAGGCCTGCAAAAAGGGTTAATTGCATTTGTCAAGAAAGAACTGAATCTTCTCAGACTTGATCCAAGTGATTTAATTATATGCCACAGCATCACAAATAAAAAATGCCTCTGTGCACAGTCGTTTCGGCTCAACAATGTGATGTCAACATTAGTGTCCTGCATATATTTTGTCAAAAACAGAGGCTTAAGACCCGCCAGTTTAAGGAGTTACTGAATGATCTTGACTCAGAGTATGGTGATCTTGTTTATCACTGTGAAGTGCAGTGCTTGAGTGAAGTGGCGGGAGCATTCTCATGAGGTTTTATGAACTGCGGGATGAAGTGAAAACCTGTTGGGGAACCCAATGATAGCAAGTGGCTGTGTGATCTAGTGTTCATGGTGGACATTACCAAGTACCTCTCAGAACTGAACATCAAGCTGCAGGGCCCCAACCAGCTTCTCAGCTCCCTGCTTTCAAACGTGAAATCATTTGAAGCTCAATTAAGGTTACAACTTACTGTTGCTTACTTTTCAAAACCTACCATCCCAAAGAGTCAACTGCGCTCCAGACTGACTGACCTCAAACCTGGAAAAGCCGTTGTGAGTAGCAACATCATTAATACCAGCAAATATTACATGGCTCACCAAAGAGAAGCAGTTCCAGCCCTCACATTACGGGTGAATTAATGAAATATTTGACCAAATATAGCAGGCTAGTTTTTATAATATGATAAATATCCAATAGGCCTTTGGCAAAAAAAAAAAGGTTCCCCGCTTCTGTTTTAAAACCTTGACAGACTTCCTAGTTTTTTTTTTATGAATTTAGGTTTCAAGAAGAAATAAACTGCTCGAAAGGGGGCTTTTTTTTTTTTAGAGTATTCTTAATAATTGTGAGGAAAAAACGATATATTGTATTATCAATTATGTACTAGTTTAGTCATGGAGCCAGGTTTTCTTTATTTTCTAGATTTGATTTCTCATTTGCAGGTCTCTAATATACAGTATATACATAATGAAACAACGTTTTTCATAATTGCAATGTGTTAATTTCACAGTAAAGGCTTACAAATACTAAGACAATACTTGTGTAAGTACTACTGTATTTTATGTGGCCCTATGTCACACATGCTATGCATGATTCTCCCAAAGTGACATTTGCTCTTTATAATGTGATGTCCAATTAACAACAACATTCTTAGAGACAACCAGCTGTATTTACTTGTCTAAGGGAGAGCATTTTCTTCAGTACCCTGTTACTTTTTATATACAGGTTTCTCTGTTTTGAGCCTTTAGAGAAATGTCTTGCCTTTTTGAAAAACCTAGATGTGATGGAGCCAAAATGCCAATTAAGTCTGTTTTATTGTTTTTGTACCTAAACATGATTGGTTAAATAAAGCCACAGGATGACATGCTTATCCAGGCATACTTAAATGATTGTATTGTGTTTCTTCATACCTTTTCTGTGGGAAAGCTGTTTTACTAATCCACTAGTCTTTCTGAAAATTAGCCCATTTGTGTGTCATGCATATTCCACCCGCCGTAAATCTAGGCCAGTGACTTCTATAAAGTACTTAAATCATTTATAACTGGACTATGCTGGGACAGAGTATTTTTTGGGATGAAGCCAATTACCAATTGACCACATTTCAAGAAAAGCAGTGATGATTCTGGGGAACTAGAGCTCTCCTAGAGTGCTTGGTACTAGTTGGAACCACTGCTGTATCAATCTGACACTGAATGATACCTACATGGACATAGTCACTTTTTATTACTTATAGTTTTATATTAGTACACTACACTGTGTATTTAATACCCTTATTTAAGAGCTGATTTGAATATTGATCACATATTCCTTAAATAAATAGCATTTAGGAGACTTAAAATCATATTGCCCTAAAATGAAAAATAAAAATATAGATTTGTTAATGCTACCAGGGATCTCTTCTTTTTGTTTTCATACTGTGGCAGCTTCTAAGACTCTCGATTTTTATTTTAATAGAGTTCTAAAGTGCCTTATAACATACCAATAAAGTTTGTTTTTATTATTTGGTGCATTTAAAATGCAATAAATCAATGAATATATATCTAAAGTGTGCATCATAATTTGGGTGCTGTCTATCTTATGCATAAAGAAAGATTCAATATTACCCAGGTGATCCTCTAGTCAAGTCTGAGGGCATCCACAAATGTAATCGTGTCGGTTAGTGTTTACCATATTTGGAACCTTTTGTTGTGCTTGGACACAGTGGTGGGCAACTGGTGGCCCAGGTGGCATGTAGTCCACAGGCACTTCCCATGAAGTCCCAGCCTGTTTTCTGGAGTGGGAGAGTCTGTCCCTCTTCAACAATACCTGCTCCCTTACATATTTCTTTAAAACTAGCGAATATTAACTAACCTTATTTCTATATCCGTCAACGCATTATATATTCCTCTATTATCAATTCATTCCTTTCCTAGTGATTTCACAATTTTTACTTTGGGTAAAATATAAAGTTTTAAAGCTTTGTTAGACCCTTATTAAGGACTCAGGGGCGACATATGAGAGATCTCAAGTGAAATAGATTGCCTGCTGCTGCCTTAAAGCAATCACATTACTAACGATACCACTCATACACTTCCTCTTTGTTTGCAGATATAGGTAGAACATCTTCTCCTGTGTCAGAAACAGTTCCTCTTGTCAGTGCTGTGACGCAACTCTCAGATTTCTGTAAGCTGGAAACAACACAAGTCTACAAAGTGTCTGACTTCCTCAAGCACAAGAAAGTTAAAAGTTTTTTGAGTTCTCTGTCTAATGTAAAAGGTAAACTGCATTTACTGTGCTATTTATTAATGGCTGTATACCACATTATTTAACTGCTATTATATATTCTTTTCTGAAAATCCAATAAAGTCTGTCATGTCTTTCTATTGTTAGTATAGAAGTGGAAATTTTACAAGAACATACTAGTAAACCTAAAGAAGCAAAATATTAAAGGATGTGTAAAGATCACGTTAGGGGTTTTCTTGCTTATATACCGTATTTATCGGCATATAACACGCACCGGCGTATAACACGCACCTCATTTTTTTTTTTCAAATAAAGAACTTTGGAGCAAAATCCTCGACCTCAACCTCCCTCCTCATCCTCCCTCCTCCCCCACCCCCCCTCCTCAACCTCAACCCCCCTCCTCAACCTCAACCCCCCTCCTCAACCTCAACCCCCCTCCTCAACCTCAACCCCCCTCCTCAACCTTAACCCCCCTCCTCAACCTCAACCCCCCTCCTCATCCTCAACCCCCCTCCTCATCCTCAACCCCCCTCCTCATCCTCAAACCCCCCTCCTCATCCTCAAACCCCCCTCCTCAACCCCCTCCTCAACCTCCCTCCTCAACCCCCCCATCCTCAAACCCCCACAACCCCCCCATCCTCATCCTCCTTCCTCAACCCCCCTATCCTCAACCTCAACCCCCCTCCTCATCCTCAACCCCCCTCCTCATCCTCAACCCCCCTCCTCATCCTCCCTGGGGGGGTTTAGGTTGAGGAGGGGGGGTTTAGAATGAGGAGGGAGGTTGAGGATGAGGAGGGGGGAGTGGAATTTCGGCGTATAAAACGCACTTATCATTTGCTCCCTATTTTCAGGGAGAAAAAGTGCGTGTTATATGCCGATAAATACGGTAGTTACTGATTAGTAGTAAAATTAGGGTTTGCTGGAAGCTACAATGCTAATTTTCAAAAGTTTTAAATGATACACTAACTTATTATCTTCAGACGTGTGCCTATATTCTCTGTTAGGTGTCCAGAGGGTCGGAGGATCTGCCCAGAATCTGGCTATTATAGGCAAAACTACAGTGATAAGAATCTGAAAACTGTAGTTTTGCCTATAGTAGCCACTGCAGGGAAGGAGGCAGATAAACAATACATCAGGACAACAGACAATGTCTTCAGCCAAGACAATCCCCTGGACATATACTCCCCCTGCACACGTGATACGTGTGGATAGCAGCATATGTGTAGCTTTTAAATTTTCCACTTAACGTTTAATTTTTAGATTTCATCATTGTTTTTTTTTTTTTTTTTTTTTTCTTGAAATCCAGATTGTATTGCTAATCTGATATTAAATAAACAAATTAAACTCTATTGGCCTTATTTACAGTAGATAGCTGAATGACTGATTTTATTTTATTCACATTAGCAGACATATGTTCCAAATTGTTTGCTATTTAAAAGTAAGTTTATATTTTTACTTAACAGTTTAATAAAGCTTTTAAAACTTACATTTCAGTTTCCTAAATCTAAATAATAAAACCTGTTTATTCCCTTCTCTGAACAAACGGTTTATTTTTTCATTTTTTATTTTCCTAACTAATGGTTATGTAGAGATTGTGCATATTGTAATAGTTTTTTGCAATGTGGAGAGAGTAAAATCAGCATACAGATAATTTTAAATAACCACAGTGATGTGCGATGACTTGGAATCTCCTTGCGCATTGAGTATTAAAATGTTAGTCTGTTTAAAATATAACTTTGCTAAAGTAAATAATAGTGATATGATGATCATTGAACTATTTTTGCTTATTAAACCTTGTATATAAGATCCGTTTTTTTAAGACCATGTTCTCTATTTAGTTAAATGACCATATTTTTGGATGCATTGTTGCTTTGGTACACTTTTCTCATTGTTGCCTTTTTGTCATTTCTAGAAATTCCACCTGACATGACTTGTGACATCCCAGAATCCTTTGCTGAAGGCCTCATTTGTCAGCTGTTACAACAGCAAAAGTGGCAAGAAGTGCTGCTCCTGCTGACTGGGAATTCCAGTGGGGAGACTAATGCGGATAGGATGGGGCTTATAAGCAGATGCCCACTTGGTAACCTCGACATTGGGCGTGTCATCAGTAATCTGAATACCAAAGCAGAGTTTAAATTGCCTTTGATAAAGTTGTTGTTAAAACAAGGAGGTAATGTTCTGTCTAGTAATTTGTTTTGCTAATTTGAAGTCTAAAAGGAATTTACTTTGAATTGGACACATTATTTAGCCGTAATGTTTTATTACCTACTTTTATGTGATTCTCCAATGCCGTCAATTTGTATGGAAGTGACGTTTGAACTAATCTGGCACAAAGCCCAATTTGGACACCTCAAACTTAGCACTTTGCAGTGTGTGGGATTCATTTTTCTGAGTAAATAATGTTTAACATTTTAGAGGCACTTAATTTTTTATTAAAATAATTTAGAATGAAAAGTAAGTTTTAATTACAAAAATGGAAATATATTTCATTACTTTGATGAAATTGATAAACTGGCAGACTGTTGCCTTCAAGCTCAGCTTTGGCCACCGATTAGAAAAAGCAGGTTGGCTGGCACTGCTTGTGTATTTAAACAGTAAGGGCCTCATTCAATTGCGATTTGGCCAAAGTAATGGAATAAGTAAATGTAGGAACAAAAAGTGAAAATGTTCTTAGAGACATACAGCCTGACAGATTATTTATTAGCTTTGGACCTCATTCAATTGCGATTTGGCCAATTGAATAGGGCTCTATATAAGCACAGAGCATATTTTTTTTACAGAAGTTTTTAGTTCATGAAGAACTTGCTTTTAGATAGATGTTAACTAACTAAAACTTTAGGTAAAAAAAAATTGCTCCGTGCTTATATAGAGCCCTATTCAATTGGCCAAATCACAATTGAATGAGGTCCAAAGCTAATAAATAATTTGTCAGGCTGTATGTCTCTAAGAACATTTTCACTTTTTGTTCCTACATTTACTTATTCTATTACTGCTGTTTTTATGTACAATAAAAAAAAACCAATATATTCATTCTTTCATTAAGGGATGGTAAAGGGATTTATACTAAATGACTATGGGCCTCATTCTATTAGCGGCCGTAAATCGGCCGTAAGGCTGCGATTCCTTGCGGGGGTTCTGTTAACTCGCGATTCTATTATACGGCCCCGCAAGGATCTCATCTTACGGCCGGCCGCATATCTTGGAACCGGCCGTAAGCGCAGAAATCTAAAAACGCAAAAATAAATTCAAGCCTGCACTGTACAGCTCTGTAAATGCTACGGATCATATTGGGGGACATGAGGATTAAAAGTAACCCACTCTCAAGCTTGCACATCAGCCCAAACCCAAGTTCAAATTAACTGTTTATTTTCCGGCTGCGGCGTGGGCGTGTCTGAGGTGCTCCAAGCACTCTGGACTTTTTACATGGACATTTTACGGATATTAAAAATAAAATATTTTACGGATTTGAGTATAGGATAATTATGTGCTATTTTTTCTAACACCTAAAATCCCTTTATAGTCTTCTCAAAGTGCAGGATGGCTTTATTTGAGCTATTTTATGTGCTTAATTGGTGCTAGTGGGACCTCTTTCCTGCAAGTAAGCAGCGGCTCGTTTTTAGCCTTGCAGAGAGGTTTCCCGGAGCAATTGAATTGCAAATAGGAATTTCTTACGGACGAAACTCTTGCGGCCGTTTTAGATCAAAGGCTTTCCTCTGGCGCGAGCGGCCGCAAGAGATAGCAAGGCACCGGCCGCAAGCCTGCCAGAGCCTCCGGCCGTAAGGGAATAGAATAGCCGAATAGCTTGCGGCCGGTCCTTGCTGCCCCGCAACGGCTGCGGCCGCTAATAGAATGAGGCCCCAGATGAGTAGTTTCTCAGTTGTTAAAACTATAATTTTTTTTAATTTGTCTGTATTTTTGTTTTTTTTAGCTGCTTAATAGTTTTGAGGGTTACAGGGAAAAAATGATGTATTACATCACATGTATTCTATCTTTTTAATAGCTTCTCCAAATGGCATTGGGGCAGTCTGTGAACTACCAATTCAAATTTGCCTAAAAAGGAAAGACTTTGCAATGGCCTATCTCTTATTGAACGCGGGTGGACATCCACAGAGTGTATCTATGAAAGATGGAGATACCCCTCTGCATGCTGCAGTTTCAATCGCAATAAATAAAAAAGGTGATAACTTTTTTTTTTCTTTTCTTACCTGATATATTTGATACTAACATTTTTATTATTTTTACTACAAGTTTAAAATCCATGGTGAATTAAACTAAAACCTACTCTTTCTGTATTCTGGCTGTAAGGAGGGTGCCTGGACTGTGCAAGGCTTTTTTTTAATTTTTATATCCAAATTGGGGATAAAAAGTAACTAAATTTATATTCAATTATTTGTTGTTTAAAAGTGTAGTGATAAACTGCAAATTTGAAATATTTAGTGACACTTTAGCAAAATAGTGCATTACATGCAAATGAGATTTATTGCCTAAATATTTAATTTTATATATAATTTCAGTTTGAATTTACCCACGTTGCAGGGTGGTGGGACAATATCTAGTCTTGAGCCAGAACAATTCCAATCAATGCTGTTTTTTGTGGATATTGAAGTAGTAAATGCATTTCTTCACTTAAATACGAAAGATGAAAACCTAGAATAGTATATAAAAATCCTTCAGATTTTCTAACTAGATTTTTTTGAAATGCTGCTGAGAACATCTTTAAGTGGCTAGTACATTTCTTATCAATATAAACATTGTATGTATGTGGGGGCAGACCTTTGCAGGGACTGCTTGGAAGATTTAAGTAAGCAAAAACAGAGCTCTTAAGCACTTGTTAATCAAATGATGTTTGCATACAAACACATAATATTAATATTAAAACAGGGAAGCTTCCATATATTTGTGTTTATTTTTTTGGGGTGGTTAAATATTAATTTAGATGTTTCGGTTTATGAAAAAAAAATATTATAAATGTTGCAGAAATGCAACAATGTTAGGACTCCCTTCGAACAAATTCTTATTTTGGAGTGTCTGGTACACCCAATTAGTCTAGTCTTAGTAATTTCTCTATAGAACTCAGTAACTTTCAAATACCTACCTAATTAGGGTTTGTCAAAAGGTGGTCCTGACATTGTGTTCAATACACGTGTTCTCAATTGTCTTTAGAATATGCACTGACGTAACCTTACTCTGTTTTCTTCTTTTTAGATGATCATGGAATTTGGATGATGAAATATCTTCTTGACTTACATTCTTCAGATCCGTCTGCATATTGCTATTTAGATCCCAATGTCCAGGACAAAAATGGGGACACTATAATCCACCTGCTTTTTCTAAGTGAATACTCCAAATCATATCCTAAAATAATGGAGCTGCTTGCAAAATTTGACATCAAACTTACAATAAAAAATAATTTAGGGAAAGATCCAAAACACAAGATAAAGAATACAGATCCCCGCATGATTGCATGGAATGAAGCTAGAAAGAAATGTAAGCACATTCCATCAAGCTTACTTCCAAAGTCTTTTAAGTCTTCTACAAATGGGGATGCTCGACAGCACAGACCCCAAATGAAATTGCCATCTCAAGTTCGATTCCCAGCTCAGACTCCTTGTGATAAACCTACAAATGAGTTTGATAAGTGTATCTCTTTGGAACTTCCATGTGAAAATGTGGAAGACTCACCAAAGCCAATGACTTTAAGAGAAGGTCTTCTTCAGACAATAGGCGATTTAATCAAATGCATGGAACTAAGCAAAACGCCATCTGAGACTAAAACCGTGGAATTTCTTGTGAATGTAAAGTCCTCTGAGAAGGAAAATGAGCAGAAATATCCTGTCTGTTTAACAAACCCCACTAAAGACTTTGAAGACTCATGTGAAGATGGGGCTGAAATGAAGAATGATGCTGCAGAGATTACGGACCATGAATTGACTGAGGATGTCAATAATATACAAAAAAGTGGACTGTTAGGGGAAGAGGAGGAACAATTGGAAGAAGACCTAGATCTATCCAATATTGACTTCAATAATATGACCTGGGAGATCGAATGTGCACCTGAAGCACTGAAAAAACTAGGAAGCAAGGCTGTGCCCCAGTATATGAAAAATAAAATAATGATATCCATTCAGAAGCTTGGAAATGGTGAATGGACACGTGGTCTCAACAAACAGCTCAAACACTTGAACAGCGATATCAAACTTTATGAAGTTAAATTGGACAAAGGGGGCAGAATGCTTTGGGAGCTGGCAATTGATTTTTCACCACGCTGTAGTGAGGAGCCAGAAAAGATTATTGCCACAGAGTTGTCTACCCAAGCCTCAGAAAAAACTGGAAGAGTTTATACTGAAATTATTAGGATATGGGATATTGTCCTTGATCACTGCAAGCTAAGAAATGCAATTGAAGGTATATGTAGTGCCTACAACCGTGGCTTGGGCTGTATACTGAGGAAAAAACTAAAGGGCATATCCAAAGCTCAGACCACAAATACAGAAAAGCGTATTCCTAGTTGCTTTGTTGAAGACATTGAATTGGAAAGGAATGCCGATCTGGTTATTCCAGATTATTTTCCACCAGCAAGCGCAGCCGAAACTGAATACAATATTATGAAATTCCATAGTTTCAGCACAGATATGGCACTTAACATATTACACAACATAAATTCAAGAGTTGAGTATCCTTTCCGAGTGGGAGAATTGGAGTATGCAGTGATTGATCTGAATCCCAAGCCACTGGAAACCATTATTTTAATTGGGAGAAGTGGGACAGGAAAAACAACTTGTTGCATGTATCGGCTCTGGAAGAAGTTCCATTCCTACTGGGAGAAAGTTGAATCCATTGGTGGTCCCTGGCTTGTGCAGCAGACATGGCAAAGGAGAAAGTATGAAGCTAGAGTTGATTTAAATGACGAGGAAGAGATTACGGAATCTGATGAATCAAACAGCACAAACGAAGAACAGGTGCCATTGGAACAAGAGTGTTTGATTGTAGAAGACCAATCCTCCGAATCGGAGGATGGTGAGGACAAATCTGTCAAATTAGAACATTTCCATCCTATATTTATTACCAAGAACCACGTGCTTTGCCAGGAGGTACAAAGGAATTTCCTTGAGCTGAGCAAGTCTACAAAAGCAACAAGTCATTTCAAGCCTATTGATGCTAATGTGTACAAGTTGCAAGATATTCAAGATGAAAACTTCCCTGTGTTTGTCACCTCACAGCAGTTGCTGCTGTTGCTAGATGCATCAATGCCTGAACAGTTTTTCCCTAGAAATGAAGATGGAAGTCTTAAGAGAAGCATTATTGGATGGTCTGCATTGGATGAAGTGGACATAACCGATTTGTTGAGAGAGGATGATGAATTTGATGCCAACACTGAAATTGAGGAAGAGGAAAAGGAATGCGAACTGAAAGAAAATGATCCACGTGTTTTTGTAACCTTTGAATTGTTTGCCAATGAGCTCTGGCCAAAAATGGTCAAAGGAAAAGCTGTGTACAATGCAGCTCTTGTCTGGAAAGAAATAAAGTCCTTTTTGAAAGGCTCATTTGAAGCTTTGAGCTGTTCTCTGGGCAGACTTACAGAAGAGGAGTACATTAAACTTGGGAAAAAGAGAGCCCCAAACTTTCAAGGAGACCGGAAGGAAATCTATCGTCTCTTTGTCCTGTATGAGCAAATAAAGTCTAAGAAGGGGTATTTTGATGAAGAAGATTTCTTGTACAATTTATCTTGCCGATTGTCGAAAGTTGAAGAGCTGCCATGGTCCATTCATGAGCTTTATGGAGACGAAATTCAGGACTTCACTCAAGCAGAGCTCTTTCTGCTCATGAGATGCATTAATGACCCCAATGCCATGTTTCTTACAGGGGACACAGCACAGAGCATCATGAAAGGAGTTTCCTTTCGTTTCAGTGACCTAAGGTCCTTATTTTATTATGCAAACAAGAACTGTGTAAGCGACCAGAAGAACTGCATCGTTCGAAAACCAAAACGAATCTATCAGCTATACCAAAACTATAGATCGCATTCTGGTAAATAAAAATGTATAGGTTTACAAATTTTTTAATGAAAGTCCACTTTGAGTTGTTGACTTTTTCTGAGCTCAAATTTTTGCTTTAACTACGCTAACACTCCCACATTAAGACTATTTCAGAACTAGAAATCTGTATAACAACTTTCACATTCAACTTAATTTAAAATATATAAATTTTAGTGAGAAAACTTTTACAGTTAACTAATACGGACCATTGTCTTTAATCACTAACAAGGGCATTGTGTTAAGGCATTTTAAAACAGACAGGACAATTGTGCCAATGTCAATAAAATATTCCTTCAGCCTAGAGATTTCTGAAATGTATGTTCTACCCTACCAACATTTTTACAAAGAGCCATTAAAAAGATGGGAGGAACTGCATATTGTAGATAGGGAAGAAAATATATGATCTTAAAAGTAAATGCTCTCTCTAAATTTCTTTATTTTTAATGAATGTGAATTATGTTTATACTGATTGTTTTTATTGCCGAAATTTTTCAAATTTACTGGAGCATTCTGGTGGTCGTCCATTTGCCTTGGTATTTTGCTTCAATGATAAAGTATTTTGCAGACACAACAAAAATAAATAAATCTAGAAATACACTGCCCCCCAACCCTTGTCTGGATCTCCTTTGTGTCTAGGAAGAGATGTGTTATCAGTGAATATGACTTAATGTTTTAGGTAAATGCAACTGGCCAACTTGATGGGCCTATGTTTCAGGACTAGCAGAGTTATATAGTACCAAAACAAAGAGATTTCTATTTTTCCAAAAAGCTGTGTTTTTATCTAAACTTTTAACATAATTTGTAACTTAAAGGGTTGCATAATGTAAATATTTCTAGTGGCAGAATCAAGCTGCATAAATCATGCACATTTTTTTTTTCTTTTTTTGGCAGGTCAGTTATGCTATGAAATATATAGCGTCAATAATCAATCTTATGTTGTCTGTTATCATAATACTGTTCTACTTTGTATTTCATAGGAATTCTGTACCTGGCCTCTGGAGTAGTGGACTTGCTCCAGCATTATTTTCCTGAATCATTTGATCGATTGCCTCGTGACTGTGGCTTGTTTGATGGTCCAAAACCGACCGTATTAGAGTCATGCAGTGTGAGTGACTTGGCAATTCTGTTACGTGGAAACAAAAGGAAGACCCAGCCAATAGAATTTGGAGCACATCAGGTTTGTTTACAGAGTTGTAATATGACTTGGTTAAATTACATAAACGTATAGCAATATCTCTGAGCTTTAAACAGTTCCTGTTCCAATGTCTTGCAACTAAATGGAGAGCAGAAAGGTGTGCATGGGCAGAGCATCTTACAGAATAAACTTTCTTGACATAATCAAAATTGTTGGGATACCCAATTCTGTTAAATTTTTATTCGCATGTAATTCCTGTTGGATCTCACCACATAAGGGGTACCACAATTTTTTATTTGTAGTCTTGAAATGTGATCGTCTTTTTATGTACCACATATTGTGCAGTACAATATGCTATGGGTGTTTTATGGGTGTAACCTGTATTTTGAATTGTTGAGAAAATTACTTTAACCATCCCTTTTAACAACTCTGCTTATACTATTATTTTTAAACATACTTTAGTGAGGATAAGCAATATTTTCAGAATAACTTTACAACTACATTATTTTTCATGTATATGTCACTTTGCGTTTTAAACTGGCATTTATCTATGTGACCTTGATTTCTAAATTCTAATACTCCTGAATAATTTAGTTTGTCTGTATACAAAGTTTAACAAAATTATACCAAATGGTTAGTTCACTAATACAAAGCATTCTCCCCCTCTATAGGTCAAACAAGGTGAAGGAATTAAAGAAGTCCAGGGATATGCAGACGTCTGTTTTAGGATGTTTGATGAGAAATATCTGTTCCTATACATCTCTAACACACTTTCTTATTTATCTACGTGTTCTAGGTGATTCTAGTGGCAAATGAGACCGCCAAGGAAAATATTCCAGAGGAGCTGAGTTTGGCTCTTGTTCTAACTATTTATGAAGCCAAAGGTTTGGAATTTGATGATGTTCTACTCTACAACTTCTTCACTGACTCAGAGGTACTTAAACTAGTGCGTTGTCAGCCAAAGCCTTCAAAATAGATGTTTCTAATAGATTTGTGTGATGGCATTTAGGTGAAAGAAAGGTTCACCGCTTTAACACATTAATTACGACTTAAGTCAAATTCAGCTCTAAAGACAATGAAACATATTTTTTCAAACAGTGAAACTTCTTTGAACATAGATTAATGCAGTCACCCTAAAATTAAGCAGCTGGCTTTTCTCTATTCTTTTTTTTTTTCTTCTTTTTTTTCTTCTTCACAAACATGAAAAAACTATGCATTGTACCGGCAATTTTCCCTAAATTATTTCCGAAATATCCAGCATTGTTTGTTTGTGTGGCATTCTTATGTGACTGACTGGCTCACTAAATTGCAGCTCTATTGTACGAATTAGTAACATTGGGCCCTAATCTAATATCTGCTCGCAAATGCCTCAAACTCACAAATTTTGGCCGCAGGTGGTGTGTTTTTTTTTTTTTTTTTAATAAAGAAATGTTTAGATGTATTCTATTGACTCCAGCTTTCAAATTCCGACCTCAAGGTTGAACTCGTAAACCCTGCCTTTTTAAAGTCTGATTTCAGGGGGCGTGATCATATGATCTGACAATATTTAAGCAAGCTCATAATTTACTTCTTAGACACAGCCAATAGTGAATGAGACCGTCAACATGATGTCAGTAAAACATGGAAGTTACATGTAATGTGCAATCGGAGGCTACAAATTAATTTGTGCCAATAAGTAATATTTGCCGACCGAGCTTGCAATCAAGCAATATATAAAATGCATTCGGTTGACTGTTTTAGTCCATGTGGGTTTCCATCCCGAAATTGATTTTACTCCAACATATAATTTTAAAATAATATTTTTAATTGCACGGAAGTTAGATGTAATCTGCAATTGGAGGCTAAGAATTAATTAGTGCCAATAAGTAATATTTGGCAATCAGGCTCGCAATCTTGCACTCTATAAATTATATGTATTAATCCCTTGAGTCCCAGAAATGATATTACTCAAAAATAACCGTTAAAAATAATATTTTTTAATTGCATATTTGAAGATTTGATACTGTGGTGCAATTATTTATAATGTCTTTCCATGCCTTCTCATGCTTTTAAAGTACAGTATTAAGTGTTTAATAGCTATTACAGCTTTAATATGTGTTTAAAAATCCCTTGCGGGTCCTATTTAGTATTCGTAATATTTTTTAAAGAAACTTTAACTTGATATTTACCGCTCATAATGTTCAAGCTGTGCTAAATCCAATGGAGTCCTAAGCTGGCATTTGCGGGTTTTGCTGGCCCGTAGCGATTGTGGGCGGGGAACATGTAATCGTATTGCAAGTAGCTAATAGAATATGTGGCAACATTAAGAGCACTTTTAAGTGTATATAATTTTATGAATTGGGCAATAGAATAGGGCCCTTTGTTTGCTTTTATCTGTAGTGCCCCAGTGTTATGCATGTAGATTATCTCCAATACTTATCAAGCACTCTTTGCTGCTCCTTTATGCTAATTTTCAACTATCTATGCTACTCTTTAGCTCTATCAGTGCTGAATGAATTTGGAATGATTTACAGTAAATATTGCCATTTTAAAGGTATATGGAAGTTTAATGGATTATGAATGCATCTGATAGAGGAGAATCAGTAGTGTATGAAAACATAGGGTTTAAACATTACTTTGATGCAGTTTTTCTTTTGTTTAGTATGAGGTGACTATGTAGGCACCTCTGAGGGTGTGGAAAAATTAAAAAAAGAAAATCTGTATATGTATAGATTGAATTGATGTAATGTATGTTTCTGATTATAAGCAGCATATGCTAGATTAGAAAAAGTCAAAAACAGAGAAACTTCCATATTCTTTTAATTTGCAGTTAATGTGTCCCTCTATTGTGTTTTGTATATATTATTTACAATATTTAGCAATAGTCCAGTATCTGTAATTTAGTAGAGAATCCCAGATTTTGAATTGTCTGTACATTATACTTGCATAGCCAGGTGGTGTTTTAACATTTCTCCAGCTAACCTTTTTTAAATAACTTTATTTTGTATCTTTAGGCTTCTAAAGAGTGGAGAATTATTTCTTCTTTCAGTCCTGCATTTCATTCACATGAGGAAAGGCAGCCACTTATTGAAGTGCCTTTGGATAGCACCATTGCCCCTACTGGTAGACCATTCACTTTGAACCCAGAAATGCATAAGGTAAAAAGAAGACTTACGCTAGATCTTTAATATGCAGTACTGTACTGTAACTGTGACAGTTTTGTGATGTAAAAAATAATTGGTCTCACTTAAAGTGCATCAGCCATTGGGTCAGTGGTTTTGTATGATCTTTGTATGTTTGTGATATATATATATATATACATTATAAGCAATAGTTTAACCAATTTGTTTAATTTTGTACCCCAACCATATCATCATTTAGGTGCAGACTTATAGGATGATCCTCATATCCGTGTTTAATAACTGTTAAAGGCTGAAATCATACAATTACTTGCCTTAATAATTTTATACTTCTTAAACTGAAATGTCTTTAAACCTTTTACGTTGGATGTTAATGGTAAATAAGTTTTGAGGCTGCAGAATAAAAACAGCCAGGCTATAGCTGGTAGGCACTGTGAAATGCTCTGGTAATTAGACTTAAGGATTTGCATCTTTCACCTGTCATGTAGAGCTGCCAGCAGATCTCAGTGTCCTCTGTTTTCAGGAGAAAACACTCACTTCGTAGGAGGACTGTAAATTTGAACATTTTCCTGGAGTAAAATTCAAAACATCTCTCCTCACCCACGCTTCTTGATTTGAATGAAGTACATTAGCACATTTTATGTAGAGCAAAAGATAATAACCCCCCCCCCCCCCCCACCACCACCACCACCACACACACACTTTAAATAACACTGATTAATGTAGAGGCTGCCCTATTGCACTATCTGGCACTATACATTGCAACCTCTAGGAAGCCCTATGCTGGACTGGTGCCTGAGAATCTAACTCCTTCCAACACACTTCACCCCCCACCCTACAGTAAACAATTATTTTTTTTTGTCTCATAATATTATACAGTAATATAATGGATTTACCTCATACTAAAAACAAGAATCCTAGTAACTGCAAACTGGAGTAGGAGAGAGAGATATGCTGTAGCTGGTCTCAAGATCACTTTTACATGTTTTCTACTAAGAAATAAATAAATAAAAACGTGTGTATGGTATAATTCTTAGATGCTGAATGGAGAACTCAAACAACTGTACACTGCAGTCACCAGAGCCAGAGTAAACCTTTGGATCTTTGATGAGAACCTGGAAAAACGAGCCCCTGCTTTTGAATACTTCATCAAGCGTAACTTTGTCAAAGTTGTTCAGACAGATGAAAACAAAGGTAAGGGTACAGTTACAATGTTCACAATCTCACTATAATGTATGGTAGACAGCTTGCTATAATATAACAAGTTCACTACTTTAAATGTATTATATTCATGGCTGTAAGAAACAAATTTTCTTACCATCCAAGGTCTTCATATGAAATTAGACATCACAACACCGAGAACCAGAACTTTCTCAAACCACTTTCTTACATGTCATACACTGCCTAGTTTAGTTATATACATTTTCATCCTTCCTATCGTGTCTCACATGTGGATGGTAGTACAACCTTTGCGCTCTAAAAAGCAGCGCGCTGACACCTGCGCCCCAGACAACCGCACGTCCTCCCTGCATCCAATCACCTCTTTTGCACCCCATCATCTGCACCCCATCTCCACACTATGTCCCCTGCACCCATCCTTTACCTCCCCCTCTCCCTCTCTTCTGCACCCATCCTTTACCTCCCTCCTCTCCCTCTCTTCTGCACCCATCCTTTACCTCTCTCCTCACCCCATCCCCTCTTTCCTGCACCCCAAACCCTCTCTATGTCTCTTCACTCCATCCCCCCCCCCCCCCCCCCTCTCTCCCTATCTGCCCTTCTGTCTTTTAACCTGCAGTCTCTCTGGGTGGCGTGCAGTTCTCTACATGCAAGGTGGCGCGCTCTTCCCTGGGGCGCAGGTGTTGGGGCGCGATTATGAAGGTGCAATGTTTTCCAGAGAGCAAAAATCGGGGTGCCCATGTGGATGGTATTATGGAATGTGAAGTTGGAAGATACTTTGTGTACACATTGAAGTGGTTGCCTTTTTATTGTTTTGCATATTACGACCCAGTTGTAACACTAAGGGATGGATTACATGGCTTCTGTGAGAAATCTAGTGAGTGAACATCCAAGTTGGGACCTATGTAACTATTACATTCCAGAAAACCTTTTCAAGTATCCCTTGTGTTATCTCTACCTATGTACTGTTCCTTGTCGCTATGGGAGATTTTAACTAAAGTGGTTCAATCTCCGTCTTAAAAAAACTCTTGATACCCTTCTGAGGCATTTTAAAGCGCTATGAATATTTCACAGTAGCCTAAAAACATATTTAATCTCTCTAATAACAGCAAATTGATGCTTGACCATTAGAAAGGCACGTTTTGTACTTTATGATGTCTAACACAGCCCTATAGAACAATCAAATAAATTGCGCTAATTGCAAATACCTGCTCACACAAACAAAGACATACAACTGTTATTTCATACCTGATTAATACAGAGCCTAATGTATACCCACCCAAAACTGATAGACATTGTGCTCCATCTGGTAAAGTTAGCAATTGTAATAGCATTCACAATTGTGTCAAAATCCTATAAGTGGAGATTGGCATTTAATTGTACTGGTTTGTGTAGAGTCAATTGGTGTAAATTGTTTTAGTATATAAGGATGTTTTGCTACAAATAGAATATATGTAAATCACATATATAGTTGTGAGCATATGAGTTGTTGCTAATGCTTGCGGGCTCACGTAGCGACCCCGCGGCCCTCGCTTCGCGGCTCGCGATGGCGCTCCTTGCCAGCAACTGCGAACCTCGCAAAATTTACGTTGTAACGCAAACAAAATACGAGACACGTTACGACCCATTACGACCTTGCAAAAAACGGCCGCAACACGCGCACATGAAAACATGAAAAATACAACAAATACACACAACAAATACATAAAAAGCTTACTTACAGGAAGAGGGAGCATCCAGGACCTCAAACTAAAGTTACACCTCAATTTAACTCAAATTAAAAGAGTTTAGACACAAAAAAATTCTCTAAGCGAGAGAAAAAATGGCCGCCGAAGAAAACGAGGCTACAGCAGTCTAAAGACACAAAACACCACCAAACCCCTACGGATTTGCCGAAAAACACCTACGAGATATAAAAACAAGGACGCAACCTGCGCAAACCCAAAAACATTACAAACACAACAAATACAAACAACAAACACATAAAAAGGTTACTCACAGCAAGGGGGGGGGCACCGAGGACCTCTGCAAGTGAAGTTACACCTCCATTTAACCACAAATTTCGGAGTTTAGAGACCCGAAAATGACCTAAGCAAGAGAAAAAATGGCCGCCGAACAAAACGAAAACGAGGCTAAAGGTCCCCAAACACGCAAAACACTACCATAAACACGCAAAACACCACCACCGCTACGGATATTCCGAAAATACCCACCAAACAGCTACAGATATTCCGAACAAATCGCACAACATAGAAAACGAATATTACTAAAAACTCGCACGACATAGAAAACGAACGACGCTACATCAGCCACACTATATAACACCCTTAGCTCACTTACAATTTCATTGCTGTAATTTTTTGACGGGCAATTCGCTAGTATGCTTATAAAACCGAAGTAGCTACAATAAAATAGTATATGTAATACCGTATGTACTCGAGTATAAGCCGAGTTTTTCAGCCCTTTTTTTAAGGCTGAAAAGGGCCCCCTCGGCTTATACTAGAGTCACTCCCCCTAGTGTCTCTCTAAGACCCCCCCCCCCCCGTGTCTCTCTAAGACCCCCCCGTGTCTCTCTAAGACCCCCCCCCGTGTCTCTCTAAGACCCCCCCCGTGTCTCTCTAAGACCCCCCCCGTGTCTCTCTAACCCCCCCCGTGTCTCTCTAACCCCCCCCCGTGTCTCTCTAACCCCCCCCCGTGTCTCTCTAACCCCCCCCCCGTGTCTCTCTAACCCCCCCCCGTGTCTCTCTAACCCCCCCCCGTGTCTCTCTAACCCCCCCCGTGTCTCTCTAACCCCCCCGTGTCTCTCTAACCCCCCCGTGTCTCTCTAACTCCCCCGTGTCTCTCTAACTCCCCCGTGTCTCTCTAACTCCCCCGTGTCTCTCTAACTCCCCCGTGTCTCTCTAACTCCCCCGTGTCTCTCTAACTCCCCCGTGTCTCTCTAACCCCCCCGTGTCTCTCTAACCCCCCCATGTCTCTCTAACCCCCCCCCCCCGTGTCTCTCTAACCACCCCCGTGTCTCTCTAACCCCCCAGTGTCTCTTTCCCTCCCCCTCCACATCCTCAACCCCCCTCCTCCTCATCAACCCCCCTCCTCATCAACCCCCTCCTCACTTTCTCCCCTCTAAATACCTCCCCCTCACTTACCTGCTTCTTCTCCGGCCTCTGCTCCGTCTTGACCCCGGCGCGCGTGTGACGTCACATGCGTGCCGCGTCATTAGCATATGCCGGCACCCGTCAGGCCGGAGAAGAAGCAGGTAAGTGAGGGGGAGGTATTTAGAGGGGAGAAAGTGTTGAGGGGGGGTGAGGAGGGGGTTGAGGGGGGTTGAGGTTGAGGAGGGGGTGAGGATGGGGTTGATGAGGAATAGGGGGGTTGAAGTTGAGGGGGGGTGAGGGAGGGTTGATGAGGAGGAGGGAGGTTGAGGAGGGGGTTGAGGATGGGGGGCTGAGGATGGGGGGTTGAGGATGGGGGGTTGAGGGGGGAGGATGAGGATGGGGGGTTGAGGGGGGAGGATGGGGGGCTGAGGAGGGGGGGGGTTGAGGATGGGGGGTTGAGGGGGGAGGATGAGGATGGGGGGTTAAGGGGGGAGGATGGGGGTTGAGTGGGGAGGATGAGGATGGGGGGGTGAAGAGTGAGGTTGAGGGGGATTGAGGGGGGAGGTTGAGGAGGGGGGTTGAGGTTGAGGAGGGGGGTTGAGGTTGAGGAGGGGGGTTGAGCATGAGGAGGGAGGTTGAGCATGAGGAGGGGGGTTGAGCATGAGGGGGGTTGAGGAGGGTGATAATGGAGGGGGGAAGAGACACAGGGAAGGGAGAGGGGAGAAGAGACACGGAGTGAGAGGGGGGACACAGGGGGCAGCACATTTCCCACCCTCTGCTTATCCTCGAGTGACTCATTTTACCCAGTATTTTGTGGTAAAATAGGTGCCTCTGCTTATACTCCGGTCGGCTTATACTCGAGTATATACAGTAATCTGTTTTTAAATGAAAAATATATAAGTAGGATTTTCTGTTGACATTTAATTGGTGTATATAGATTGTAAATCTTGTGTGAATGCAGTAGAATTTACTTTTTAAATACTATGCTATGATTTTTGGAATAGACATATTTTGTGTTTATGCCAACATAGGCCCTTTCTAATTACAATTTCTCCTTTCTTGAGATGTAAATAGATCATGTAATCCTTAGCGAATTCGCATGGGATACTGCCACAACTTGGGACAGCCTGTTGTCCTTTGAATGTAGGTCTGGACCCTGTTGGCATAATTGGTAATTACTGTTCAAACAAAGGAGGGAAGAAATACAATCTAACAGAATGGATAATGAAAACCACATTCAAGAGAACTTTAGACAAATTAATATAGAAATTATTAAAAACCCACAATATATTTATTTTTCTAGTCCTTTAATGCAGGGGTCACCAAACTCGGTCCTGGAGGGCCGACCCAGGCCTGGATTTGTGGATATCCTTGCTGTAAACAGGTGAGAATCTTGTTTCTTCAGCCATCCTGATTGACTCACCTGTTTGCAGCAAGGATATCCACAAATCCAGGCCTGGGTCGGCCCTCCAGGACCAAGTTTGGTGACCCCTGCTTTAATGGAACCACTCTCTTTGGAATACTTTTCTGGTTTCAGAAACTATAGACTTCAACTGACTATTTCTGTTGGGTTGAGCCACTGAAAGGAATGACTACCTTTTTTCTTTAGGGGCAGTACATTTATTATTAAAAATGTCAACTATATAGTTAAATACATTTTTTTATGTTGAGATAGTTTGTGCTCATTTAGAAATGTCAAGTGTTTGATTGTACTGCAGGTGTTATTAATTGGACACCTGTTTTGTGGGCTTCAACATAAATTAGATAGGGGTTAGCATGGATTGTCAAATCCCATGAGTGTTTTCCACTCTGGTATCAATATACCATATCTCAATATATCGTATAACAGAACATGGGAAAAGTTACATATATGTACAATAAGAAAACTTTATTGGGTACTTATACCTCACACGATTTAAAAGTTTAAAACCAAGGAAACCAGGGTAAACTAAAACAAAGGCTATTAAAATGAGCCAGGGAATCCTATTTAAGGATTTATTAGAAGAGATATTAAATATCTGCTTAAATAGGAAGGATTCTAAGGTACAGAGCCCTAGTCCGCGTCCACAACAAAGTTCTTAAGAATAATATTTGTATTCCTCCACCCTCCCTTAATAATCCCAGCTGTACCACAGTTATTCAAAATCTTTTTACTGCTCTTAATGTGGAAAACAATATTCCAGTTGGCATTAACAAAATTTGTATTGGATAGTAGTCAAGAAGTCATCAAATGGTATAGAGTAATATAGGGTAGTTTAAGGGATCTATTGTGAGTGGAATCGGAGGACGCTGAGAAGCAGGGCACTAAGGCGTCTACATGTGTGTCACTGTGCGATGCACGTGACGCTCCGCCTGGCGCGTTTCGACGTAACAAAGGACGTCTTTCTCAAGGGGCAAACAGGAAGGGCGTCTGTGCAAAGTATTTTTGTGTAACGGTTGCTAGGACAACCGTATAAGAATGGGAAGTATCTAGAATACAAAACCAGAAGAAACAGAGCGTATTACTGTAAATCTACGATCATCTAATATAGCCAAAAGAATAATAAAAGTGAGGGAAAGCAGATACAAACACCTATGGAGGTCAAAAACGAAACTGATGTTATTCTGTGGTGGACTAGTTCGTAAGAAAGCGGCTATCAAATTAAAATATGACTATACTTGTGGAAATATCTGGGGATATTAATAGACAAATTGTAATCATATAAGCAAAAAATGTGAGGAAATTATGCTAAGAAATAACTAATGTCAAGTGAAGAATTATTATCAAGATGTCCTAAATACAATGATCTATAAGTGTAGTGATGGAAAATAGCATAACTGACTATTTCTGTTGGGTTGAGGCACTGAAAGGAATGACTACCTTTTTTCTTTAGGTGCAGTACATTTATTATTAAAAATGTCAACTATAGTTAAATAACATTTTTTATGTTGAGATAGTTTGTGCTCATTTAGAAATGTCAAGTGTTTGATTGTACTGCAAGTGTTATTAATTGGACACCTGTTTTGTGGTCTTCAACATAACTTCACTGACATATGTAATTACTCACATTTTGAACTTTGAACATCTGTATTTCCTGGTTCTTTTACTAGATTTGGATGACAATATGTTTGTTAAGAGTTCCAGTAAAGAGGAATGGATTGCACAAGGAGATTATTATGCCAGGAACCAATGTTGGAAGGTAAGGCTGATTGTGGTTGTAGAAGTCCTTTTTAGTCAAATTCCTTTGTTATGGTACACTCTAGAATTACCTCTATATCACATACTACATAGACTTTTCCCTCCATCCTTTTGTTTCATTATTTTCCTGCCTCAGTCATGATTTTAGAGGATTTGGAGCAGGAAAAACACCCGTATCAGTATGTCTCCAGTGATAATAGTTTGGGGATTGAAGTGGGCAGAATGGTGGTGTTACAAGGAAGGCAGTTGACAATTGGGGCTGAATAGAGGTGAAATAGCAGTTGTGCCAATCATTGTCCACACTTATTAAAAAATTTGTGACAATGTCTACATGCTTTTTATCCATGCCAGTAATTATATGTGGCTACATGCAAAGGATCGAATACAGTGTTTGTATTTGATCGAAAATTATATTTGTCAGCGTTTACCTACTAGCAGGAATAGACACAGAAGAAATGTACAGGAAAGATCTTAACAGTTTTGATAACCTTAAAAGTTTTGTTAAATAAGCTGGAGCCAGTCATCTTGGAGAGTGGAGTGAGATGGGCCCTAGGAAGTCTTGCTGATGACAAGGATGCAGGAGTTGGTGGAATCCCAATGTGAAAGTGTTGGTGTGCTGTGGTAGATAGGCTCATGAAGAGTTGGACACAACTGAACAACTAAACCACAACAACAAACCTGCAGTTACAACACCTAATTAATTGCACTACAAATTGAACATACTTAAGGTAGTTAAATCCGCTTGGACAGTGTGGAGCTCATCAGTGTAGGGCTAGTGCCAACTCATACTTTTTTATATAATCACATTTATATGTAATCAGGGAAGGAAAAAGCAAGTTTGTATGTCATGGAGGCTAAGAAAATTACTCCATTTAATGGGACACTGTCACTGCAAAATCAGATTGTCTTCAGGTTATCCTTGAAGAATATGAAAAACTATAATGTGAATCCTCCCAGAGACATTCAATATGGTTTGTGCTGCATTTATATGCAAATAAGCAGCTGAAACATTTATCTTGGTGTGCCCATTAGAATATATCTGACAGTCTGGCTTTTCGGTGGCCAAAACAGAAACTCCCAAATGTTGTTGTTTTCATTTAGTTGGATCCCTTCCCCCACCATTCTCAAGTTAACATATTAAGCCTAACATTAGCTGCAAACACAATGCTGTATATCTCAATAAAGTGTTATAATAAAACAGTTTCATGCTGGGGTGACATTTTCCTTTTAACACTATAGGAAGGAGGGTTACATTTTAATAAAATTATGGAATTGTAGAAGAAATTGTCAGATGACTCTCCTATTTACTACAAATATATTAGATCTATCAATTTGCAGAAACATAATGATGTGAGAAATGTTTGCTGCATTTTCAGGTTGCTGCAAAGTGTTACCAAAAGGGAGGTGCAACTGACAAGGAGAAACTTTCCTTTGCACACGATGAAGTCTTAAAATTGCAAGCTAAAAAAATTAGCCCAAGGTAAGAACAAATCATTCTATTTAGACATATATAACTCTATGCTGTCTTAATAACTTGGTAATATACTGGTTTTATGGTGTTTTTTCTGTCTTCAGGGAAAAGCAGATGGAATATATAAGGCTTGCTAAAACTTACTTGGAATGCAAAGAAGCCAAACTTGCTCTGAAATGTTTAACATTTGCGAAAGAGTTTCGTCTCTGCGCAGAACTCTGCAAGAAAATGGAAAAGGTACAAAAATATAATTTTAATATTAAAGCGTAACACCCAAATACAGATAAAGCTCCTTCACTATATTTTTTTTCACCACAGAAAAGTTTATTTCTTCCTTTTTATGAGTTTAACACTTTTTGTAAAAAACAATAGTAGTCTCCCATTATCGCTGAACCCATACTCCTTGGTACTTTTCCTCCATGGTCCAGATATTCAGGTGAAATATTTTTCCCCTGCTCATCACAAGAGTCCAGATGTGAATTTAGGAAATGTATCTTCAGTGATATGTTTTTGTAGGTCTCCAGGAGTTCCTATAATAGCTGAAAATGGTTATCTTGCTTAAACCCTCTAACCATAGTTAAAAGGATGTCCATGCAGCATGTTCTGTTTGGGTTCAGTTTGGCTTCAAAGTTGTCAGCCTAGCACATCATCACATTTATATAATACCTACTAACAGTTTTTGATGCAATGTGCCCACCAGCTAGAAATCTCAATATTTTTATGACCAGATTTGGAATCCGCACCTCACTCCAATTAACAAAATGCAGCTTATTTCATAAATGTTACTGAAACCTTGTAAATAGTTTAATGTTTTTTTAAGTTTTCTATGTCCAAAACGTAACATTTGGCAACTTTTAGACTAGAAGAATTCAATGTTAGTCTCGGTAAATCTGTAAGTACATGCTAGGAAGTTCTTCATTTTTTAATCCTGGATTATCTATAGAATTTAGAGCATTTTCTAAAATAATCTGCCTATGTGGTACTGCAATACAGAATCCTGAAATTACTTTTCATGTTATCATGCACTTAACATGAATTCTATATTACACAGATCAAGGAAGCTGCCTTTTTCTATAAAAAGAGTCAAGACATAAAGACTGCTGCAAAGTGCTTTGAGCAGATTGGGGAATTTGACCTAGCACTGAACATATATCATCAAGAAAAGATGTTTGAAGAAGCAGCTGAGATCATTGAAAGGTGTGTGTAAGCTGGAAACCCGTGTGGTTTGTTTAAATGTTAATCTTGATGCTATTTTACAAAAGTTTGTAAATCTACAAATTCTTTATATAGTAATAGAAGAGAATAAATAACCAAGCATATTGTGTAGAACAAGCCAATCGCATCAGCAGCTTTGTAACCTATGAGCATAAATCCTTTTTTAGAAAAAACCCTTGCACGTTGGATGTGTAGCAGGCGGCTCTTACAGACGGCTTGAAGCCTGATGGCATGTATTTATCTGCTAAACTGAGATGAAAAGTAAAGTGGTAGACAGGATGAGCATTTAGTGAAGCTTTCTAATCGTACAGTGGTGCTTTTAATGCAAATGGTGATTGAATCTGGTTGATCTTTTACCAACTTCACGCCAGGAACATCCAGAGATATTAGAATAATAAACAAATTTAAAAAAACTACCAACATTAAAAAGCCAGGTCTCTAAGAGTAGTACATGTGAATAGCTGCCGGCACAATTGTTTCTTTCTTTTGAAGCGCCATCTTAAAACTGTAGGCATGCAAGACTCAAAGACCCTAATTTTGGCAGAAATGTAAAACTTTACCCATACATATACGTGTAATATATCACCAAGGAACCAGGATATTTGAAATTGGTTGTTTGTTTTTTTTAATTGTTTTTTTTTAAAGAAAAATATATAATTGTATGACTTTTTAAGATCCTTTTATCTGTGGGTTATTAAAAAAAACTTCCAGTGGGGGGAGATTAGTCTGAATACCATGCATGTGGATTGAATCTGAAAATGACAGGGACTTTAAAACTTGCAAGCTCCATTGATTATGCAGATTCAATTAGCTGGACCTGCCTTTCCTGCTAATCACACTACCCTGTGAATATTTTATAAATGTATACACACTTTAAAACTCTAAAAAAAAACGCAACATATTCTATTAGCTGTTCGCAATCCAATTACGACTTACCCGCCCACAATCACTATGGACCAGCTAAAGACACAAATTTGAGCTTTTAGCTCGCAAATTAAGTCTGACTCACAACTGAAAAAAGTATTATATTTCTGTCAATAATATTATGAGGGCTAAATAGGACTTTCAAGGGCTTTTTCAAACCTTTATTAGAGCTGTAGCAGCAATTAATCAAACAATACTGTGTTTTAAAACCATGTGAAGGCATGGAAACACATGAGAAATAATTGCACAACAGTCTCAAATCTTCAAATATGCAATTAAAAATTATTATTTTTAACAGTTATTTTTTAATAATATCATTTCCGGGACTCAAGGGGTTAATACATATAATAAAACTCAAATGGACTAGAACAGAGGCTCTAAAGCATTTTATAGAGTGCCAAATATTACTTATTGGCACTAATTCATTCTTAGCCTCCGATTGCAGATTACGTCTAACTTCCATGTTTTACGGTCTCCTACTTCTTAGACACAGCCAATAATAAATATTATGGGTTTGCTTAAATATTACAAGATCATATGATCACACCTCCTGAAATCCTACTTAAAAAGTCAGGGCTTATGTGTGAAGGCTGTAAGACATAAATTCTGGTCTTGAGTCAATATAATAAATTTATAAACCTTTAGAGACAAAAACACCTGCATCCAAAATCACGGGTAAGAGTAACTTACGGGCTTCTAATAGAATTGGGCTCCTAGTCATGGATTAAAGTATACAGCCAAAACACTGTCATAACCTACATTTTCACTCTTCTAATGGGGCTCATCATTTGAGGCTGCAGAGAGACTCTGACCAGACACTCAATATGTTATGGTAGGATTGTGGAAGAGAGTTAAGAGAGCAAATTTCTACCTAAGGAATATTCATTAATTTAATGAATTAAAAATGATTACATAATTATTTGGTCATGCAAAATTTTATATTTTATAGACCCAGAAATGTTTATTTTATATTCCTTTATACAATTGTAATTTTTCTTATAGGCATAAAAAGAAGCACCCAGATGCACAATTTCCATATACAGCTGAAGAGTGCTATTTGGAAGCTGCAGCTGATTGTTTCCGGAACAATAAAATGAAGAAAATGAGTGAAATGTTATCAAAACTTGACATTGAAGATCATCTGTTCTTTTTGAAAAAACGCAAGCGCTGGCGAGAAGCTGCTGACCTGCTTAAAAGTAAAGGCCGAAGTGAAGAAGCTGCAATTTTGATGAGACAACATGGAAAACTGCTGGAAGCAGCAGACTTGACAACAAATAGGGCATATCGAGCAACATGTCTACTTGCTGCTGCAAGACAGAGTGTAGCTGAATGTAATGAAGATAACTTGGGCGACATACTTACTGAAGCTGCAAAGCTCTTCGAAGAAACACAGAATCATATAGGTGTTGCTGAGGCCACACTTCTTCAAGGGATTGTGAATAAGGATTCTAAGAAACTAAATGACTCTTTCAATAAGTTTTTTAAAATGTATCACAATGCAGGTATTGTAGAATCTCTGTTTGAATGGGTACAATGTGAGCAGTCTGATGATCCATCACTGCTGTATAATGCTTCAAGGGGATTAGATTATCTGGTAACCCTGGCCAAAGCACTGAAAGAAACAAAAAACAATGCGGAGAGAGAAATGGTTAAATCATGTTTTGAATTTTTTGGGATTGTCCAAATGGATGGAAACCAGTGCTCAGTTATTCAGTTTGAAGGTGCTAGAATTTTGAAAATGGCTGAAGAATACCTTGAAATTGAAGACAAAAAAACCCACACAATGTATTACTTCGAGCTTGCGGATCTCAAGATGTTACTAGAAAAGCACCTGATGAAGAGACTTTGTGATATATCTGAAAAAATACTTGGAAAGGTCTACCCAGACATATGCCCAAAATTCATTGCAGGCCTAGATTGTGAAGTTGAAAACTGCCAAGACTTGCATAAGCCTGCTCAAAGATTTGAGATTAAAAAAATTCTTGACTCTAAAAAAAACTTAATAACAATCTGTGGATTGCTGCTTGAAGCAAAATGTATCTTCACAAAAGATGTCTTAAGTGAACTCAAAGACATTCTTAACTCATATTTTTTTCGGTTCTGCAGTTCCCTTGTAAATCTATATTTTCCTAGGCATTTTCATTTTAGGATCCTTTCTGAAAACCCTGTAACCTGCAAATTTTTTGAGGATATGCGAAAAAGGTTCCCAAAGTCCTGTAAAAACATGCTAAATGAATATGCAAAGTCATTAATTAACCAAGAAGACACTAAAAATAGAAGGGAGTCAACTGATCTCTGGCTAAAGGCAATGCATGTCTTTATTTTGTCAAGTTATCCAGAAAAACTTCAACACTATCTTGATTGCGAAGAACGGCAGTATAGCAAGGAGTTGGAAAGACAAAAGAAACAAAGGCCAGAAGGAAAACTAGCCATGCTTCGATCTGATGCGTCTAAAGGCTCTGTAAAGGACACACACATACACTTTTTTCGACTTCTGCAAGGGGCAGTAGAACAACTTTATGTTAAAAAAAATCCAGATGAGTGTAAAAGACATTTTTACAGGTTCATGAATGTTTTCATTTCCAAGTGCGTTGATCCATTGATTCCAAACATTGGAAACACAGTCATGCTCCTTGAGTTCCAGTTTATCCTCTGCTGTGCTGTTTTGATGCGCTTTTCACAGTCCACCACTATTTTTCTACCCAAAAGCTACATTTCAATACTCTACCACTGGGAGTTCATGTTTGGAAAGAATAGGACAAAATCTGTGATAAAAGACACATTCTCTATTTTGTGGGATTACAAACCGAAGGATATGATGAAGGCCACAACACATTTTAGACATCATATTAAGTACCTTGCCAGAGTTCTCTGTGGAGACATAAATGAACAATTCAATGTTCTTCATGATGCATTTAATGACATCGATTGTATCTCCTCAGGAGAAGCTGAAAGAGCCGTAGTTTTCTGCTTAACAATGATTGTGAATTTTAATAGAGTGGTAAATGAACAATCTTGTGCTATGCTATGGATGCATTTTCCAGAGATCCAAGAAAAGCTGAAGAATATGGAACTTGAATTTCCATCAAGAGTACCAAAAAGACTTGTTAACATAGTGAATAAGGTTGCTGAGGCAAGCCGTACAGAGGAAGTGATTGACTTACTCCAAAACCTGCTTATTCAAAGAGATGACGAGCACTTGGTTGAATGCTACTGGAGATGGGATATTGGTTATAACAAAGGATCAGTACATGGCATCTTCTATGATGAGCTTAATTTGAAAAATTTTACTCCTATCCAACACTTTGAACAAGATCTCAGTGCTTCCAATATTGATAATGACCTTGAAGATGATCAAGAAGAGAGTGATGATCCAGTGGCAGCCCTGGCCTCGCAGGTGAAACAAAAACATTCTGCAATTCGCCAGCTTGATGACCTTCTCCTCCTAGTCTGCTTCTGTATAAAATGGAAAAGGTATTTTCGCTTACAGAGGAAGAAAAATCAGATGGAAATGGAAGAGCCTATCCCAGATACCTTCAAGAAAGCAGATATTGACAGAACACAGTGTGACCTCTGTGGAGTAAAATTTTCACAGAAGCCATTATTATTCTCCACCCCACCTGAGGAATGTGAGGAAGGCACAACCCTTTCACCAACCTTGGATAGTGTTGAGGGAAGAGATACTGAAGCTGTGCAGAATGAGGGTGAAACCTACGCAAGTCACCTTACACTTGAGAAACACAGGAGCCAATTTAAAGCATATCGCTGTTACCTTCAATATTTCAAAATAAATGTGAATGAGGTTGTTTGTGAAGGAAAGGCTCTTGTGCAAACCATGCAACAAACTTCTGGAGAGCATTTGACCTCAAAAGAGGAGTTTAACCTGGTGCAGACAAAGATTGAAAATAAAATCAAAGTGGTTGCTGATACAATAGATATTGTATATGAGAAAAAGACCTGGGCTGAAGGTAAGAGAATTCATAGATATTTTATTTTTAATAACACATACCTAAATTATCTAATTTTCTAATTAAAAGCATGCAGGAAAGTATATTGTAGTTACTGGAAAATTAACACCATTGGAATTTAACAACAAATGCAGAATAATCTTAAGATCAGGAGTTATTAGTCATATGTGATTATGGTCAACATCTCCATAATCTCAACATAAACTGGCTTCTTTGCTATTGCATAGAAGTCATTGAAGTAAACTGTACTGTTAAGGACTTCTTAATTGATGACTATCAATGATGATAAAACATAGAAAAGAGAACATCTAGAATATAATAGTTATAATAGTTAAATTCAAAATGGATCACAATTGACAGACTCAACATGTTCCGCGAAGAAAACGGATATTATTCCTATATCTTTGGTCTTTGACATGCTAGTATTTTATTTTTCATGAGTGACTTGCTACATGTGAACTGGCTATTATTTTGCCCTCTTAATAAATCCTAATGATGGGTGTTTTTAAAAGCAGATCTAGAGTGTGACTGACTAAAAAAAGTTAAATATTATTTAGATAGTCTCCTGTATTATGTGCTTGCTAGGAATACAAAGGAAGACAAACAAAGCCATACACATGAAAGGGTTTGTAAGTCAATAAAGTCACTTTCTTATGAAAATCCTTTTTGCGTTTGAGAGAAGAGCAGACAATTAGGTTGTGTTTCAATACCGCAAGCATTCATTTGAGATCCAGTAGGATTTTTTTTAAACATTTTAACCCAAGTTTGTAATACCCATTATTTAAAAAAAGAATAAGCAATAATATAGGGTATTGTGCTAAAATTATGATTAGAGACATAACTGTTTTTAAATTGTGTGCTCCTCCTTGACAGTGACCGCATTAACACTAAACATTTTCCACAAGGCTCTGTTTAAGTGGATGGCTAGGTCCTTAAGTACACACTTGGCTATATTGCAGAAACGGCACCATAATACTGTCCGTTCCTATGCCCAAGAGGCTCAGCCTGTGGGGAGAGGAGCACATCACATATCTGATAAAACATTCAGTAACATTTTCTCTCATGGCTTCATGTATTAAACCCAGTGTGAACTGCAAACCTATTCAGCATTTTCCAAAATATAAAATGCAATTTTTAAAACCTATTCATTAATCCCTTTTAATCACTGTATTATATTGCACATCTTTTCTCTTTTCAAAGTTGTCACATTTGATTGTTCTTCTATGCAAAATTCTGAATAAGTATTCAATTAAGTTCAAAATGAATATTTCTTGAATAAAGAATTATAAATGCCAAGTGTGACAAAGGGGCTTCCCTGTTGTGAAAACCAGCTCTTCAGTATATGCTCCTCAGAATACTGGACTCCCAAAATGGGCCTTAGGTTCACATGTAATGATTAAAACTTACTCTTTTAAATGCTTATTGATTTGTGAGTTCATGTCCCCCTTTTTTAAGGATGTGGGCAGTGATAAAGAAAACATTTGAGCTCTATTCTATTGCCCAATTTGATTTTAAGTGTGTATACATTTACACTCTTAATATATAGCTACTTACAATCTGATTACGCAAAATCGGCCTTAGATCTCCATTGGTTTTAGCACAGCTTGAATATTACGAGCTCTAACTAAAGTTTCACAAAATCGATATTCTATAAGACCCATAGCTCTAGCTCGCAAATAAACTTGCAACTGAAAAAAAGTATCAAGTTTCTATCAAAAACACTTATTATATCTGTAGCTGCAATTAAAAACACAATACTGTACTTTAAAAACATTGAAAGACATTAGAATTAATTGCAGAACAGTGGCAAACCCACAAATATGCACACACATTTTTTTTTTAATGTTATTTGTGAGTAATATTGATCCCAGGACTCAAGGGGTTAATACATATCATGAAACCCACATGGACAAAAACAGATGATCTAATGCATTTTATAAAGTGCTAGATTGATTGATTGTCAGCCCGATCAGCAAATATTACTTTATTAATTTGCAGCTTCTGATTGCAGATTACGTCTAACTTCTATGTTTTACTGACGCCATGATGGTGGTCTCATTTACCATTGGCTGTGTCTAAGAAGTAAATTACTTGCTTATATATTGCTTGCTTAATTATTGTCATATTATGTGATCACGCCCCCTGAAATTCTACTTAAAAAGTCAGGGTTTACAAGTATAGGCATAAGGGGGTACATTGCGGGATTGAGTAAATAGAATACATTTGAACATTTAGAGAAAAAAACACCTGCAGCTAAATTTACGGGTTAGAGGCATTTGCGAGCAGCTAATGGAATAGGGCTCATTGTTTACAAAAACTTGCTGATATAAAGACCACTAGAAGCTTAAGTGACACAATTATTGCACAAATGCAAATAACAAATATAATAAATATAGTGCAATTTCTTGTTAAAGTATTTGAACAGAGGTGTTTAGATAACAGATTTATCTATACAGGCCCTCCCTCTCTAATTCTCTTATCTAGTGTCACTAATTAACTCTTACTGTGGAAGAGGAGCAGAGTTGGTATAAATCTATAAAGTGACACACTGTGACTGTTCTCGTTTACATTTATTTCTGCTCTCATTGGTAGAGTCTTTGCTGTGTCACTTTAACCTTCCTGGCGGTATGATTATTTCAGTATTTAGAATGTTAAAGCGGTACATTCTAAAATACTGACATAATCATACTGCCTTTAGATACCATTAACCCTTCCCCCTCTCCTCCTCCCTTCCCTTTATCCTCCTTCTCCTCCTCCATTCCCCCCCTTTCCCCTTATCCTCCCTGCCTCCATTTCTCCCATATCCTCCTCCCCCCCACTCATCCTCCTCCCCACTCATCCTCCTCCTCCTCCCCACTCATCCTCCTCCTCCTCCCCACTCATCCTCCTCCTCCTCCCCACTCATCCTCCTCCTCCTCCCCACTCATCCTCCTCCTCCCCCCACTCATGCCCCTCCTCCCCCCACTCATCCTCCTCTTCCACCCATACCCCAACTCATCCTCCTCTTGCACCCTTCCCCCCTTTCATCCTCCTCTTCCCCCCTTTCATCCTCCTCTTCCCCCCTTTCATCCTCCTCTTCCCCCCTTTCATCCTCCTCTTCCACCCTTCCCCCCTTTCATCCTCCTCTTCCACCCTCATCCTCCTCTTCCACCCTCATCCTCCTCTTCCCCCCCTTCCACCCTCATCCTCATCTTCCTCTTCCTCCCCCCACTCATCCTCCTCTTCCTCCCCCCACTCATCCTCCTCTTCCTTCCCCCCTTCCACCCTCATCCTCCTCTTCCCCCCCTTTCCCCCTCAGCCTCCTCTTTCCCACTCACACTCCTCCCCCCCACATCCCCTCATATCCTCTTCACTCACTCCCCCCCCCCCCCCCCCCCTCTCTTCTCTCTTCTTCTTAGCCTCCGATCAGCTCCTGCTGCTGATTGGAGGCTCGCAGCACGTCTTATGCCTGGAACCGGCATACGGAGGCTAAGAGAAGATTAACCCAGAGTCAAACTCGGGATTACCGCTAGGAAGGTTAAACTCCTAAAACTAAACACCACAAATTTGACAATTCAATCAATGCTTGTTAATATGATGAGTATTTGTCTATGGAAGTGCACACTTTTTGAATCCTCATAAGATAAACTTGTTTATGTGAGTGGTTCACAAAGCTTTCTTTGATGACCATTACCAGGCAAGGATTAATTACAGGTGTGCTAACTCCTAATTTAAGGGTCCAGTGGTTAGAATTTGTTGCTTTCAGTGCTACGAACTGGGTTTGATTCCAGCCAGGGTACCAAGAGGTCACACCACACTAAACCATGCAGGGTTGGGTCTAGTCAGTACTTGGTTGGGGACCACCTAGGAATACCAGGAGCTGTATGCTGTGGCCCACTGGAGAAGGAACTGGCAACCCACTCCAGTATCTCTGCCATGAATACCAAGTGGATCAGCATGGCGTGTTACGGTCCATGAGGTCACGGAGTCTGACGCCACTGAAGGGCGCAAACACACAGCTTGTGATGTAGGCATTCTGATTGAAACAACTGTGCTCTAGGAAAAATATTCCCAAATCCACTGGTTTATGCTTTACAGTTTTATGTCTCATTGATTAAGCCAAGTAGTGTCTTTGTGAAAAGATAATACATTGATGTTCTGTAGATCTTTTCTTGTGGAGTATTTGCACTATTTTTGTAATTTGTTGGAAACAAAAACACTGCATCAGTTTTGCTCTAAGGCCTAATCATATTTGGCATATTTTAACATATGTTATAATCTGTTGTGTGTATAAATAATTGATCTGTATTACAGCTGAAAGATTACTGGAGAGCCCAGTGAACGATTTAGCAACCACAATTTCTGAAGCCCACAATTTAATAAAGAAAACGGAACGTAACAAAAAAACAAAAGGTACAGTATTGTTTATTTGATTATTTTAAAGGGACTCTAAGGATGTTAGTTTTATGAAATGTATTAACTTGGTTAATTGTTTTCAATATAATTCATGGTACGATATTTACATCTCATTTACTTTTCTAAATAATGTTTTTCACTGAAAATAGCATTTGGAAGGCAGAAATAAAGAACGGAAGTGTTAGTAAAATATATTATTTATATATATATATATATATATATATATATATAATTGTTATTTGTATTATTATTTGTAAGCATTCTCATTTTTATATTTGCTTCTATGTCTGCTGCACAACAAGTATAATTGTGAAACCTCTACCAACATTGGGCCCTATTCTATTGCCCAAATTTGTAAATGTATACATTCCTAAAATTGCCAAATGTTCTACTACTTGCGACTAATTGCTACTTGCAATCAGATTACGAATTACCCTCCCACAATCACTACGGGCCAGTCAAAGACGCAAATTCGGGCTTGGAACTCCATTGGTTTTAGATTACGAGCACTAAAAGTTACACAAAATTGATATTCTATTAGACCCGTAGGTCTGGCTCGCCAATTAAATCTGACATCATGATGACAGATTCCATTACTATTAGCTGTGTCTAAGAAATAAATTACGGACTTGCATAAACATTTCCAGATCATATGACACCCTTCCCCCACCCCCACCCCCACCCCCAAGAACCTACTTGAAAAGGCAGGGTTTACATGTGGAGGCTAGGCTGTAAGACGTAAATTTCTGTCTTGAGTCAATAGAATACATCTAAAAATTTTAGAGAAAAAAACACCAACAGCCAAAATCTCGGGTACAAATGACTTACAGGCTTCTAATAGAATAGGGCTCATTGCTTGTAAGGCAACTGTTAAGAACCTCCAATGACCGTGTTAAAGCCCTCCTTAAAATGTGGCTTTGGGTCACATTTGTACAAAATGTAAACTCATGATAGATAAGAGCAGAGAAAGCTGCAGAAAGTAAGAATCTGTTACTCTGGGGACACTTCTCGACGTGTACATTTTATATCATAATTACTTTGGTTTATAGCTACTCATTAGTAAGTCAAAACTTGTGTTGAATTGTGTTCACACTCCTCACAGTAAGGCATGTTTTTTTTTTTTTCTCCAGGTGGACAAAAAGCGGACCCCTTCGAACATGAAATTGACTACCCTGGCTTTGATGAACTCTGTAACAAGAAATCAAAGAGGGCCAAAAGGAGAAGATCGAAACATCACTAGTTCTGAAAAGCAGCCTAAATGAGGAAAGAGGCACTCACTGTGCAGCAAAGTTTTTAAGTTGGTTTCCTATGTGCATGTTTTTTTATACACCATTTTTATAGAATATTTTGTTGTATAACCAGGAATCTGTATTCTATCTGCTTTGTACAAAAAACAACCAAAAAAAACAAATTAGAATTGCAGTTTGATGTTGGTTGCATTCCAGAAATGTTTTGCACTTTTTACTGAATCAAAATTTACATTTACATCACCTATAACATGGTATTTTTGCTTTTAATATATTATGCACAGTGTGTTTATATTTTAAGCATTCTTTATTTTGGGTGATTACAAAAGTACAGTTAAATTGCAAGAAATACTGCTGACCAAACTTTTTTTTGTGGTTTACTTGTTGAAAGTATGGGGGTGACCTATGTGCACTTCTACACAATATTCCCATTTAAGTTTGCCTGTCATCCCATATTTTTAGAGATTGTAAATGTAGACTGTGAATTGGCTACATATTTGTTTTAAGTTCTCTTCTATTTAGTATTCACTTTTGGAAGATTAAAAAGTTAATCTTGCCAATGTAATTCAGAAAACTGGAATCTTCTTTTTTTTTTTTTTTTGAACAGGGAATGGTAAATTAAATATTTATGGAAGTACAATCTAATCTAATAAACTTTAGGAGGTACTATTTTTTATTTTATTTCTATTGTTCTAAAAACAACATAGAAGATCCTATAGACTTTTTTACATATTTTGTGGTGGTGTAATTTCAGACCATCTCATCAATAGAATATCTAATATCCCTGGTATGAGGGTTATCTTCTGAACATTCCGGGATGACTTTAATGAGCTGAATGTCCTATGCAAAGGGCTAATCAGTTAAACATAAATTCAAATATGGGCCAGCAATGTAAATACGGTCTTGAAAATGTGTATTTCTATTCTTTTACTGGATTAGGAAAATTATATGTTCATACTATGTCTATAAAATATTTTTGTTCTGCACTTTAATATATACCGTATTTATCGGCGTATAACACGCACCTCATTTTAAGAAGGAAAATTCAGGAAAAAATTAATAAATTTCAAATAAAGAACTTTGAAGCAAAATCCTCAACCTCAACCCCCTCCTCAACCTCCCTCCTCATCCTCCCTCCTCAAACCCTCTCCTCCACCCCCCTCCTCAAACCCCCATCCTCATCCTCCTTCCTCAACCCCCCTATCCTCCTTCCTCAACCTCCCTCCTCATCCTCAACCTCCATCCTCAACCTCCCTCCTCATCCTCAACCTCCCTCCTCATCCTCAACCTCCCTCCTCATCCTCAACCTCCCTCCTCATCCTCAACCCCCCTCCTCATCCTTAACCCCCCTCCTCAACCCCCCCATCCTCAACACCCCCCATCCTCAACACCCCCCATCCTCAACACCCCCCATCCTCAACACCCCCCATCCTCAACACCCCCCATCCTCAACACCCCCCATCCTCAACCCCCCTCCTCATCCTCAACCTCCCTCCTCATCCTCAACCCCCTCCTCAACCTCCCTCCTCATCCTCCGGCGCCCGGTATATGCTAATGACGTGGCGCGCATGTGACGTCACATGCGCGCCAGGTCAAGAAGTGGAGCGGAGGCCGGTGTAGAAGCAGGTAAGTGAGGGGGAGGTATTTAGGGGGGTTTAGGTTGAGGAGGGGGGGGGGTTTAGAATGAGGAGGGGGGGTTGAGGATGAGGAGGGGGGAGGGAATATCGGCGTATAACACGCACACATCATTTCCCCTCTATTTTCAGGGAGAAAAAGTGCGTGTTATACGCCGATAAATACGGTATATATTTTGCCAAAATTAGTAATGCTAAAATATGCTTTTAGATTATTTGATTTAGTTATTGTTAAATCTTATAGTTTTATTTGTTTTACTTTTCAGAGACCTACAAGTGAACATTAACAAATTTCATTTTAATTGTTCTGTTAGTGCACTTTATATGTGTAGCTTTCTTCGTCTGGATTTTGTTATGTGTATTACATTTTTAATCTTAACCATTAAATCCAACACTCAGTAGCCAAACAAGTTATTCAGGCATTTACATTCTTAGGTAAAAAAAAAAAATAACTACAAATGTAGCCAGGCTATTTACCTACAGCCAATACTGCTGCAATGGGAAGACAACTTGAATTTGTATCTACTGGGAAAGCTACCACTAGGGAGTGCCGATTCTCTAACATCAAACCACTAAACCACAACTATGCAATTAGTATTTGATTTTGTATTCCATAATACATCAAGGTTTGGTGAATTTGCCAGCATCTTACCTGAAAGTCTTAATCCTATGAAGAAAACCATTTAAAATGAAGGAGGATCATTCTTTGCAACAAAGAAATTTCTGTTAAATGTTATCAGTGTAAATGGGTTATTGTACATATTCATTAATTTTCTCCATATGTATTCTGGGATTTTCTGTTATATACTGCATTATTAGGATTTCTGTCACGAAGCTTAACAAGTTTAAAAAAAAAAATTAAGTATGCGGAAATATTAATAACAATTTACACTATTTAGACACTGATACCATAGTTTAAACCTGCAACTTGTGAGGCATCTGGAGATCAGAAATTTAGAAACGAGCAATATTTTTTACCATACTTGTACCTTTTTTAATAAAATTATATTTGTATATCTGGTCTGCTTGCATAGAATTTTTGTTGTTTTGAATTGTTAGAAAAAAATTATGTTGTACCTTATGAAACTTGACATTGTTCAGTTGCAATAACCATAAAAGAAATGCCTAAATTTAATTTATTACCACCAAAACACTTTTAATATTATTGGTGTTGTTAAATAATGAAACCAATTTTCAGCTACAAGATTACATTCCCCTGGAAAACCAATCCAGAAATACATGCAAGAATGTTACCTTTTTCTGTTTTTGTATACTATGTTTCATCAAAGCATTAAATGTATTATGTTTGTAACAAAAAAATAAATATGTTTTTTTCTAAAGCCATGTTTGTTGAATTAATTTAATCAAATATTTGTACGTTTGCTCTGAACAGATACAGTAAACTCTCGATTATCCGGCACGCAACCAACCGGGACTCTCAAGCAACCGCACCTGCCTTTATTCCCCATTTGCAAAAAACTCTTGATTACCCGGCATATTTTTTTCTAAATTGCTCAGTTTAGTTGCTAGTACCTATTTAATAGGTATTTGAGGTGTTTCGAGAAGTTTTAGGATTGTTTAGGCTGTTTTTTTTGCGACTTTTGATTATCCGGCAACTACACTTATCTGGCAATAGGCAATCCCTGTAGGTGCCGGATAATGGATAATTTACTGTAACTAGCAGAGCATCTAGACTTTAACTTCACCATAATTTTACATTTTGTACAGTTTAAAACTGCCCCATAACAATGTCAATTTTATTTTTATTCATTTAAAATGAACACAATTTTTTTGTTTTTACAATTTTGTTGCTGGGCTATATTTTCACTGTACTATACTCCTAATTGAAACCATTTAGCAGTGTTACAAAATTGTTCCAATATATGTTATGTTTTAGCAAGTTTACTTGAAATATGATAATTTACAATATTTTAGTTGGTAATTTGCAGCATTATTACATTTTTGATTCTGCAAATTTAAAAGGGCTCTATTTAAGCACACAGCATATTTTTTTACAGAAGTTTTTAGTTAGGGAACTTCTATCCAAAAGCAAGGTCTTCACGAACTAAAAACTTCTGTAAAATAAATATATATGGGCCCGTCTTCACCCTAAGGCTACGTGGATTCACCAGCTGCTTACTCACTGGTGCTCCAACAATACCTTGCGGTCATGGACCCGTGTCATGGTTCTGTCCCCATTCAGTACGTCAAAAGGACCTACTGTATGGTATGTACTCCTAACGGGGAAGCCAAATAGACAGTATTCACTCAGTCTGCTACAGCACCTAGCAGCTGAAGGTCACAAGGTAACTAAAAACAAAATACAAATGGGGGCAACACATGTTTATGATTAATTATTGCAGGCAATGGATCCCTGAATGCTCACTATGACTCCATTTTACGTACGGCTGCTAAGGGGGACAGCCCAGAGCATATTCAGTGGACTCCAGACATGAATAACGCTTTTGTGACCTTAAAAGTTAGCATTATGCAGGCTCCCATTTTAGGACTACCTGATTATTGTAAACTTTTTCATTTGTATGCAAGGGACAACTGTAAAACCATGGCCGCGGTCTGTGCCCAAGATCATGGAGGTAGTATGTGTCCCGTTGCATTCTTTTCCAAAGTAGTCCCTACTCCGGTCCAGGGGATGCAGGCGTGTCTCCAAAAAACATTTGGCCCCTTGTGATGTGGCCGTACAGAAAGTATTGCCTCCCCCCCTTCAGCTGCTCTGGCAGAAGGACTGACAGAGAGAAGCTGCAGCTGCAACCCAACCCCCCCCCCCCCCCTGCTGCATCCAGTAGTACACACTGAAAACGAAACTAGTAAAACTGATAACACATAGCAAGTACAAAGAATCTCAATGATTTTATATCTAGAGGTAATGCTTTAGCTGACCGGGTATCAACAGTTGCAAGTGTCATTTTTGCATCAGAATCCTAAAATCACACTGCCAGACATACATACAAAGATATATACAGTGTCTACAGAATAACTCTACAGTACCTAAAAAAGCATTACATGATTATTTGCCTCCACCCGCAGCTTCATTCACCCATTTAAAATTGATTTTACTCATATCCCAAAGACAGGATCAAAGCAATTGTACCTGTTGGTGATAGTAAACCAGTTCTCACGGTGGCCTGAGGCCTTTGTAACACAAAGAGAGGATGCTAAGACGGTAGCTAAAATATTAACTACCGAGATAATACTGAGATATGGATGCCCATTGCAAATTAATTCTGATAATGGACCAGCCTTTATTAGTACTGTAATTAAGGAACTGGTACAATGGCTACAGATAACCTGGAAATTCCATATCCCTTACCATCCTCAGAGTTCAGGCATAGTGGAAAGTATGAACCGGACTATTAAGGAGAAACTTACAAAGGCCACTGCAGGTACATGGGTGAACTGGCAGAAATACTTATCTGCCATTCTAGCAGAAATTAAGATGACTCCTAATAAGTCTACTAAATTGTCCCTTTTTGAGATTCTTATGGGAAGATCATTTCCAACTCCTTGGGTAAAAGGCCCACTTGTAATTATGTCTGGTGATCTTGATCTTATAAGAGAACAATGTGTGCAACAATTGATTGATAAATTGAATGGCATCTATGGTGATGTGTCTTCTCGCTTTCCTTTACCCTCACAGGAACCAACACATCCGTTCCAGCCAGGTGACCTCGTCTTTGTCCGACAACTGAACAGAGCAAAGAAGGGAGGCTTCCCATTCGGACCACCGACTACCGTTGTAGCAGTAACAAGGACAGCCGTTCTCACTGACTCACAGGACATCTGGATCCACGCATCACGTCTGAAGCCGTGTCCAAAGAGGGGTGAAGCAGGTGACAAAGTCCCCGTGAAAGCGATTGAAGACAGCGATAATAAAAATGTCAAACCTACTCCTGCATCCACAGAATGCATGGAAGAACTTTCTCCTGTTGATGTGCATTATGCTCCTGATTTATTTGCCCTTATGGACATTTCTTAATTGCCATTATGACCCAGACGAACTGGGACCGTTAAAGTCTGTTTGTGGTAAACACAATAACACTCACATCAATACTAGTTCACCTCATAGGCACAAGAGATCTACAAGTGATAACACAATTATACAAAATCATCCCTGGGAACGTAATACATTTTCCATAATGTTACAAGGATATGCTCACTCCTTTAACATTTCCAATTGCTGGGTAAGTGCACACGTTGTTACACATGGGGAAATGGGTATGCCTCTATTTGGCCTTCCAGCAGAAAACTACACTCCAAGCCACATACTGTATATTACAATGGCAGTACACAACCCCGCAAATAGAATTTCTTTACAATATGTACAAGTGGTTCCCACCACTTATCTCTATATGGATGCAACACCTCATTCGCATGTATTTCCCATCAAAATATAATAAGAGTGTATAATTTATGTTAACCCACACTAACCCAGGGTATAACTGTTTTAGGGCCCTAGGAAAATGTAAATCTCTTGGTTGGTCCACTTGCTCCAATACCACACTTATTTTTATAGGACCTCCTCCCTTTCTGACCTATACAAGAGTTGTTCACCTTGGAGCTGTAGTGGTCCCGGATGTCCCTACTTATTTTCTCTTTTACATAATATATCAATTAATGGTACTGGTTGTAGCAACAGTAATGGGTCCGTGTCTAATCTCTTCCACCTTATGCCACCTTCTCCAGCCACGGATGTATACTTTGTCTGTGGCAGGAACGCCTATCGATGGTTGCCCCCTAATTGGGTGGGCAGTTGTTATTTAGGTCAAGTAATCCCATATATATATATATACACAACCCCAACACTTCCACAAGGCCGCATCAGAACCATGAGGGATATAGAGCAGAAGTGTGGGTGGAAAATATTCCTAGACAACCTAGGTATAACCTTCCCACATGTAGGCGTAAGGAAACTACAGGTAGAACTATCCATCCTTTCTCTACTAGTACAGAGGGCCTTGATTAACTCTGCTGAAGCAATTGTGAAACTAAACTAGGAGCAGGTGCAAATTTAGAATGGTCACTTTGTAGAATAGAATGGCTTTAGATTATGTTTTAGCTTCCAAAGGCGGTATGTGTGCTTTAATAGGTAAAGAATGTTGTTCTTATATTGATGATAATTCTGTTTACTCTGTCATTACTTCACTTGTATCCCTTTGTGCTTTTATTACATACTGCAAGGCTTTATTCCTAAGAATTTCCAGCTAAATACTGTGACTTAACACCACCCGGTCACAGGTATATCTCATGTACTGATACCCTGGAGGGTCTATCACCTTCCAGTGTCTCAGTTCGCTTCCTATCATATATATACACCACTGCTTACATCCCAAATAAAGATCACGTTGTGATCTAAGAGGGGAATGAAGGGGTTAACATATTCTGCTGATGAAGGGGTTAACATATTTTGCTGACACATAGCCTAACCATAATATCATGTTCCTATCCTTGAGATGTTTGTCGACCTTACTAAAACACAAAACATTTCTAGTTCTAAGAAACAGAAAACACCTGATTATATGTCCTTGTACCGACTAACGTGAACTGTGAAAATCGCTCTAATATCCGCCTTCTTTTGCAAGTATAAAGTCTATGCAATGACGTAGCAATAAACGGAATTAGTACTGAGACTGATTGTGTGTGTGTGTGTTACATCCAGTACGAGTTCTACAGAATTCTTTTTGGGCCCTGTGTTTCCAAGCCGCCAACTACTGATTAGGAAGCCCCAACAATGCTATGTGCTTATATAGAGCCCTTTTACATTTGCAGAGTCGCAATTTAATAAGGCTGTTGATGTGAATGCTGGATCAAAAGCCTTTGATAATTCTACAACTTTAAAATGATGTCTCTCACATATTTTTGTACTGCTAGGGTAGAGCACAAATTGAAAGCTCATCATTTTATTCCTTTTCATGGATTTCCCTGTGAGGAGGCAGGGGCAATTTGGACTCATGCCGACAGTGGGCTCTATTATATTCTCGCACGTAGCAGCGAGAAATGGCTCCCTCGTAACTGTAGGGGCTTTGATTTTCTTCTGCTATGGAACCATTCTATCACTTCTCTATCAAAAAGTCTGTGCATTTTTAATCTTGTGTTTGGTGCTTGGGAAACAAGCACAATGTATGTTTGATTTTAAGTTAAAAAACCGCACCCTCCATTCATTGCAAAGTGTTTAATTTTATTTTTGCCATGTACTTAACCCCTGTATAGTGCTACGGAAAATGTTGGAGCTTTACAAATAAAAGTTAATAACCCCCTCAAACTAGGTGACACGCACCAAGGATGGTTTTACGTTGCTCCTTTGCCATAAAGTGTACCCACTATGTTAACACACTACACTAGCTCTTGCACCCTCCTTTTCTTTTACTATGTGGATTAATTGTTCCAGTTGAATCCAAACAGAAAAAACCCTGATTTGAAATATTGCCAATGGCCTCAAAGGGGGAAAAATTAAAATTCTTCCCTGACTCCAGATACTGCCAATCAGATTCTCCCTAGTTCAATACTCATTGTCTAGTTATCCAGGATAACCCAGAATGTCATTTTTATTCAAAAATACATCCAATCCCTTTCCCTTTTTTAGTTATCTATTGAATCCATGGTCACCACCTTCTTTGGTAGAGAATTCCACAGCTTAACCACCCTTACTGTGAAGAACCATTTTCTTTCTTTGAGGTTAGAAGTACAAAGATTCCACCTTTACCAATGATGCCCTGGTTCTCATTCTTCAGCCCTGGATAAGGGCATATTGATTGAAGAAACAGGTCCTTTTCAATTATAGGTGCCACTGTAAAAACTCAACACAAGTTACTATCTTTTGGTAGAATAGAAAGACAGCAAAGAAAGGATGCTTTTAATCTTCTTTAATCCGTTGGTTGTTGAGAGCTCAAAGGTATTGTATGCACATATATCCCAAGTGTTGATTCCCCCCCTCCCCCCCTCTGTAAGCTCTTTAACCGCCCTAGTGGTCTGGCCGTGTCCGTGACTCAGTGTTAAAGCTGTACACTCGGGGGTGCTGACGCTGCCAGACAGATTTGTTCCATCCCCCTGCGTCGCCTATGCACGTAGGGAAGGGAACCCAGAACATGGATGCTTGTGATCCCGAGCGTGATTAGGGGTTGCCGCTTTAGGTAATGACGAATAGCCACGAGCCACACTCGGGATTGCTGCTAAGGCGGTTAAGAGACAGAATTACACTTTTTATGTTACCGTAATCCTATGAGGAATTATTTATCTACATTTGTTAAAATCATACATTAACCAGTATTTGCATATGGGCAAAAATAATTATCAATATCCTATCTATACTATTATCATCAAGAAAATGGTTCCATTGCCGTTATGTTATTTTCTGAAAATATTTTCTTCAGTATCGAGTTTAGTTATGCAAAAGAAATGACCATAGTGTTTCTTTTAATTGTAATTATTCTGATATGGAGTGTAAATTATATTTGTACCTGAAATTAAAAAAATAAAAACACTGTACTCCAAAATATACAGATAAATGAAAAACAAGCCTAAATCCAGCATAGTAAAAGGATAGACCAGTCTAATAATATAACCGTGTAGAGAATGGCCTATCTTCTTGTCTATTTGATTGTTTACTTTCAGCACAAAAGCTCAAAACACATGACGTAATTTCTCTTTTGTGTCCATGATAAAGTTGTGCCAGGATGTGCTTCACACAGTTTCTCAATGGACAATGTCATGTCATCTCCCAGACAATTCATCCTGTATTTGGAAACCATGGGTTACCAGCTTTCTGAAGTCAAGAAAGGTTTGGATGACCCAGTGCTTCGGTTTCTCTTTATAAGCAGTATTTCCAAGTTGAATGGATTATTGAGAACAATATGTACAGTATTTGTAAAAAGTACACAAACCTATTAAGCAAAAGTAATTTTCTAATGGCTTGGCTGCATTTGTAATTATTTGTAGCCTCACTTGTAGTTTGTTTGTGTTTGTCTGCATATGTATGTGTGCACCTGTGACCATCTCTGGTTGTTTGTGTATATATGGATATATGTGCACAGATGTATGTATTTAACGTTGTATACTGAGGAGCAGGGAGAATATCCAAAATATATAAAAGCAGGAACAAGTTAGCGATATACTTTTACGGGGCACGAAAGTTGCGGGTTGGCCGAGACCTGCAATGAGCCCCGAAGCTGCTCATCACAATGCCTGTAAAGTAGAGGGGGGAGAGGCTTGCGATGAGTGCCAAAGGCTCTCATCATGAGGCCCGCAAGTTAGAGCGGGAGGGCCTCGCATTGTGCAGCAAACAGCATTGCCAGGCTTCAAATTTTATTGCCGTAATTTTTGACAAGCAAGTTGCTGTTAATAAAATATTAGTTAAATAGTGGAGGAACAATAAAAATAAAATAAAAATATTTTAGCTACTGTGAAATAAATTGGATGAATGAGACCAGCAGTTCGGCTAAGGGGAGCAAATAGAGTCAGAGATCATTATCTGGTATACAAGAACCTATTAGAAAAGATGAGATCTTGGATTTAGTCATGACAAATAATGCGGGAGGCCCGTACGTGACTGGCTTGATGGGGCTGCAATGAGCATTGTGTGGCAAACAGCATTGCCAGGCCGTCCTTTTTGATTGGCATGTCGCTAGTTAATATAATATCAACGGTTAAAATAAGAGATAATTTGAAGAACAGTAAACACAACACAGTCTCATTTGAGAATGAGTTAAAAAACAAAGTTGTAAGGGGCCAACAAAAACTCTTTAGTTTTAAAAGTGCAAATGTTAATGGTTCAAGGACAGCAATACAACATAGAGACTAGGGCCCTCATTCTATTACCGGCCGTAAATCGGCCGTAAGGCTGCGACTCCTTGCGAGGGTTCAGTTAACTCGCGATTCTATTATACGGCCCCGCAAGGATCTCCCCTTACGGCCGGCCGCATATCTTGCAACCGGCCGTAAGCTCAGAAATATAAAAACGCAAAAATAAATTCAAGCCTGCACTGTACAGCTCTGTAAATGCTAGGGATCATATTGGGGGACATGAGGATTAAAAGGAACCCACTCTCAAGCTTGCACATCAGCCCAAACCCGAGTTCAAATTAACTGTTTATTTTCCGGCTGCGGCGTGGGCGTGTCTGAGGTGCTCCAAGCACTCTGGACTTTTTCCATGGATATTTTACGTATATTAAAAATAAAATATTTTACGGATTTGAGTATAGGGTAATTATGTGCTATTTTTTCTAACACCGAATATCACTTTATAGACTCCACAAAGTGCAGGATGGCTTTATTTGAGCTATTTTATGTGCTTAATTGGTGCTAGCGGGACCTGTTTGCTGCAAGTAAGCTGCGGCTCGTTTTTAGCCTTGCAGACAGGGTTCCCGGAGCAATAGAATCGCAACCAGGCTTTTCTTACGGCCGATTTCCTTGCGGCCGTTTTAGATCAAAGGCTTTCCTCCGGCGCTTGCGGCCGCAAGAGATAGCAAGGCGCCGGCCGCAAGCCTGCCGGAGTCCCCGGCCAGAGGGGAATAGAATAGCCGGAAAGCTTGCGGCCGGTCCTTGCGGCCCGGCAGCGGCTGCGGCCGATAATAGAATGAGGCCCTAGGACAAAGAACAGACAGGTAAAAATACTCAAAATAAATGTACAAGATTAAAATCCTTGCTAATTTTTTTGATACATACTTATTACCATATACCATGTGGAAATAAAAGTAATATGAGTATCCCATGTGGCTTAGTAATTATTTAAAGACATGGAGTAAAACAGGCATTTCAATTATACAGGAAAGAGGGAACAGAGACAGGTTTATGTGAGTTCAATACATTTACAAGGCTTGTAAAAGCACTATTAGACTGGTTAACAGAAAATGAAAAGTTAATTGCAAAGGAGAGTAAGACTAACCCTAAAGGAACATTACTGTGTGAAACAGGCCAACTGATAAATAAACCAGAAAAAGTCAGATGAGCTAAATAAGTTATTTTATTCTATATACACAAGGGAGGTACCAATGGTTGGGACACTGCAACAAAATGGGGCTACACTACCTTCACCAAATAATTGGTTATCACAGAAAATAAATCCAAAAGAGGTTAGAAAAAAATAAATGTTATTGAAGCACCAGGTAATGATGGAATACATCCAAGGGTACCATAGTACTGGCTTCTGTAATAGCCAAAACATTATATCTAATTTTTCAAGACTCACTCACTACAGGGTCGCTACCTTTATTTAAGAAAGGAGAAATAGCAAATCCAGGAAACTATAGACCTGTAAATCTTGCTTCTTTAGTGGGGAAGCTTTTAGAAGGGTTAATAAGGGATGATATACAAAGATATGTCTATTTCAGCAAGATTATAAGTAGTAGTTAACATGGATTTATGAGGGATAGGTCATGTCAAACAAATGTAAATCGTTTCTATGAGGAGGTAATTAGGAACTTGGATCAAGGCAACTAATTAAATGCAGTCTTTTTGGAGTTTGCAAAGGCATATGATACAGTGCCACATGGGAGACTATTGAGCAAACTAAGGGATACAGAAATTGCAGTAAATATATACTCGTGTTGAAAGCCCGCTAAAAGATGGGAAGCAAAAGGTTGTAAATGGAACATACTCAGATTGGACTAATGTGGTAAGTGGGGTTCCTTAGAATTCAGTATTAGATCCTCTCCTTTTTAACATATTTGTACAATATATTTAGATCAAAGAATTATGTACTCTCCCTCCAAAGGGATTTACAGTGCCTTCCAAAAGTATTCACCCCTTGACTTTTTACCTGTTTTGTTACATTACAGCCTTAAGTTCAATGTTTTGTTAATCTGAATTGTATGTGATAGATCAGAAAACAATAGTCTAAGTTGGTGAAGTGAAATGAGAAAAATATATACAGAAAACTATTTTTTAGAAATAGAAAACAGAAAATTGGCATGTGCGTATGTATTCATCCCCTTTGTTATGAAGCCCATAAAAAGCTCTGGTGCAACCAATTACCTTCAGATGTCACATAATTAGTGAAATGATGTCCACCTGTGTGCAATCTGAGTGTCATATGATCTGTCATTACATATACACACCTTTTTTGAAAAGCCCCAGAGGCTGCAACACCTAAGCAAGAGGCACCACTAACCAAACACTGCCATGAAGACCAAGGAACTCTCCAAACAAGTAAGGGACAATGTTGTTGAGAAGTACAAGTCACGGTTAGTTTATAAAAAAATATCCAAATCTTTGATGATCCCCAGGAGCACCATCAAATCTGGAAAGAACATGGCACAACAGCAAACCTGCCAAGAAACGGCTGCCCACCAAAACTCACGGGCCGGGGAAGGAGGGCATTAATCAGAGAGGCAGCACAAGACCTACGGTAACCCTGGAGGAGCTGCAGAGTTCCACAGCAGAGACTGGAGTATCTGTACATAGGACGACAATTAGCCGTACCTTCCATGGAGTTGGGCTTTATGACAGAGTGGCCAGAAGAAAGCCATCACTTTGAGCAAAAAAACTAAATGGCACGTTTTGAGTTTGCAAAAAGGCATGTGGGAGACTCCCAAAATGTATGGAGGAAGGTGCTCTGGTCTGATGAGACTAAAATGTAACTTTTCGGCCATCAAAGAAAACGCTAGGTCTGGCGCAAACCCCAAAGAACACCATCCACACAGTGAAACATGGTGGTGGCAGCATCATGCTGTGGGGATGTTTTGCAGCAGCCGGGACTGGGAAACTGGTCAGAGTTGAGGGAAAGATGGATGTGCTAAATACAGGGATATTCTTGAGCAAAACCTGTATTACTCTGTGCGTGATTTGAGGCTAGGACGGAGGTTCACCTTCCAGCAGGACAATGACCCCAACACACTGCTAAAGCAACACTTGAGTGGTTTAAGGGGAAACATGTAAATGTGTTGGAATGGCCTAGTCAAAGCCCAGACCTCAATCAATAGAAAATCTGTGGTCAGACTTAAAGAGTGCTGTTCACAAGCACAAACCATCCAACTTGAAGGAGCTGGAGCAGTTTTGCAAGGAGGAATGGGCAAAAATCCTAGTGGTAAGATGTGGCAAGTAGTGATGTCGCGAACATAACATTTTCGGTTCGCGAACCGCGAACGCAAACCGCCGCAAATGTTCGCGAACCGGCGAACATCGGCGAACCGCCATAGACTTCAATGGGCAGGCGAATTTTAAAACCCACAGGGACTCTTTCTGGCCACAATAGTGATGGGAAAGTTGTTTCAAGGGGTCTAACAACTGGACTGTGGCATGCCGGAGGGGGATCCATGGCAAAACTCCCAGTCTGGTTTTAAGCCATAAAGGGCTTAAATTACCTAACATTCCTAAATTGTTTGGAATAACGTGCTTTAAAACATCAGTTATGATGTTGTATCGATCAGGTAGTGTAAGGGTTACACCCGCTTCACAGTGACAGACCAAACTCCCTGTTTAACGCACCGTAAACAACCGCAAACAGTCCCTTTGAACAACCGCAAACTCCCCATTTGCACAAGGTTGGATACCAAGCTAGCCATGTCCCGTTCCATGTCCTCACTGATGTCATTGAAGGTCTCTTCCTCCACCCAGCCACGTACAACACCAAGGGTCCCCGAAAGGTGAAAACAAGCCCCCTGGGACGCCTGCTGTGTTTGGTCTTCCACCTCCTCAAAGCCACCTTCCTCCTCTGACTCCTCTACTTCAGACTCCTCTCACAGCATTGCCTCTCTCTGCATTATTATAAGGTGTGTTAAGTAGTACTACTCTTATCAGTTTAAAACCTGTTACAGCACATATCAGGGGGCGTGTATAAGACCTGGATTTTTAGAACCGGGAGATGGAAAAAGATGCTTTGTTGGTCGTATCACTTCAATTTTGGGGCACTTTGAGACATTAGCTTCTTATGCTCAAACATGTCCTTTACAGGCACCTGACTATGGGCAAATGAGCAGGAACTGCTCAAGGCGAGAGACGCAGTGGCGGATGGTTGAGAGGGGGCAAGGAGGACAGCAGTGGTTGATGTGGCTGATGATGCTGGACCAGGAGGAGGATGGCGGCTTTGAGTTTGTGTGCTGCTTTTATTCATGTGTTGGTCTGGAGACACCCAAACATTAGGTCTCAACCTGTAGAGGATAAGGGAACCAGGCTACTCTAGACCTCATTCATCATTACCGGTTTTGACAGATTGGTACTATGCGTCCAAGCTACTGTGACAACAGATATGAGTGGCACTGTGCACTTGCAGAAGTTGGCAGAGTAGACGCTGTAGGTCTGACACACACGCTTGCAGAAAACTAACTGCTATGCAATCTATTACAGTAGAAAAAATGTTTTTTGTTTTAAATGTACACTACTGTTACACCAGATATGAGTGGTGTGTTAAGTAGTACTACTCCTATCAGTTTAATCCCTGTTATGTGCCTTTTTTTGGGGTTTGGTTGTTGAAGGCACAGTGCAGCACCAGAGGCCAGAAAAATTAGGCATGTACACATGCCTGAAAAATTAGGTATTGTTGATCTTGCAGCGAGCAGAGAAGAAGGTAGGCCTGATTCAACGCCCCAGCCCGCATACCCACACTCAGAGATTGAGGGGGGGACCTGAGAAGGCCACGGGTCGGAGATATAAAGGGGGGCCATCCCAAATAAGCACACAAGCGGGGACAAAGGTAGTGAAGGGGACATAGAGGTCCATGGACTGAGGGTCGCCATCTTGGCAGGAAAAGGGCCCAGCAATTAAGCCAAACTGACCCAGCACAGGCAGCTACTTGAGTCAAACGCTGTACAATTACACCTTAATAAAGCTGAAACATGCAGCAGCAGGGATTCTAAACGGCCACACAGGGACAAGGAGGCTAACAGCCCCCACAGTCTCTGCACCACTCTTTTTAACAGATAACCCAATGGGCTAACCAGGGACCTTGCCCACTTAAAAAAACAGAATTTTATTGGAGGAATTATTAGTGTCTTTACCCCCCAAGAGAGGACATAATATACGGTATCTTTAGACTACCTGATGGCCAAACCTCCTTTAGCCCCAATGCTATCCAAGAAACATTTCAAAACTTTATCTGACTGGGGGTCTATAGAGTGACATTAGTACTGACCTTTATATGACTGGGGGTCTATAGAGGGACATTAGTACTGACCTTTATCTGACTGGGTGTCTATAGAGGGACATTAGTAATGACCTTTATCTGACTGGGTGTCTATAGAGGGACATTAGTACTGACCTTTATCTGACTGGGTGTCTATAGAGGGACATTAGTAATGACCTTTATCTGACTGGGTGTCTATAGAGGGACATTAGTACTGACCTTTATCTGACTGGGTGTCTATAGAGGGACATTAGTAATGACCTTTATCTGACTGGGTGTCTATAGAGGGACATTAGTACTGACCTTTATCTGACTGGGTGTCTATAGAGGGACATTAGTACTGACCTTTATCTGACTGGGTGTCTATAGAGGGACATTAGTAATGACCTTTATCTGACTGGGGGTCTATAGAGGGACATTAGTACTGACCTTTATCTGACTGGGGGTCTATAGAGGGACATTAGTACTCACCTTTATCTGTCTGGGGGTTTATAGGTGACATTAGTCCTGACCTCCTGCTGCAGTATTATTACTCCCAGTACTCCTAGGCTTGCTACTATTAGATATAATAACCTCAGTTTCGTTTCCTTATCTGTTGGTAACATCAAAATATGATTATTAAATATTTCATATTTGTTTGTTTTTTTCTCCCAAAGGGAACCCCTTTGTGTGTGTCCCACAGATGTGGCGTTTCCGCTCTGCGTATGTTGGATTTGCACCGCTCAAAAAGTATGAAAAGAGATCCCCCCCCTTGAAGCCCATTAATGACATCATCAGTAAATTGTATGTAACAGATTCCAGTGTTTAGGGTTTATGACCCAATACTGCGATCATATCATTTATGACAAAAATCTGTATTTGTCGTATTATTAGACGCGCGTGCATCTTTGTGTTACATTTCCTGATACTTTTATTATCTTGATCTTTATATATTTACTAGCGACTTGCCCGTCAAAAAATGGCGGCAATAAGATTGTAAGGCAGGTAATGGTTTGGACGAGACATTCATTTTGTTGGCGATCGGATATCCTTCGGCGCTCATTGCGAGGCTGTTGGTTGTATTTTTTTTCTGATAGGCGCTTTTGCTGTTAGTTTTTGGTCGGCGGTGATGTGTTTTTTGCGCTTATTGCAAGGCTTTGTGTGCTATGAGCAGCGTTGGCGCTCGTTGTGAGGCGCGCAGTGAATGGCTTTTATGTTTAATGTGATAATGTTTTTTTTTGTCTATATGTATTTTTGTATGCTAATGAAATAATTACTAAATGAATATACTTTACCTATTTGTAAGTAATATATGCAGGAAGCATTGTGCTGAAGAGCTGACAATCTGTTTTCATGTTCCTGCAGCATACAATGTAGGTTTTCAGTGCTGTGGAGCTGCTGTGTAAGTGTCAGCAATGTGTGCAGTGTGTAGTGTAAATAGGCTGCGTGCGCGAGTGGAAGCCGTTAGGGTAGCTGGGTACTTCCGCATTGTGTTAGTTAGTGTTGTAAAATGGCGGGGAATGTGTATGTGGTAAGCGGGTGTGGATGATTTAGCGTCCTTGTTAATAGTGTATCTTTACCTCGTACGGCTTTTTAGGAAAATCTTTTTTAGTTAGCTCTTCAGGTTATTGATCACTGGATATATTAATTACAAATAGGTAAAGTATTTTAGTAATTAATTAATTCATTATTATTAAAAAAAATATATATAAAAAAAATACACTTAATAGCATATTTTACACTGCGGTTACTTTACATACATTAACGCTTCGCACTTCCTAATACATTTGTTCATTCACAATAGTTATTATCGTGCATTCATTTAATAAGTATTAATTAGTAATGGAAAATAAAAATGTAGACTTTACACTACACTAAAATGTTTTACTTTTTACTCTGCAGTTATATATCTGGATTACTGCTCATTGGCTGCCAGCGATAGCACTCTCAAAGCAGTTACAAATCTAAATCACTTTATTATGCTCTGAGACCTGAATACATTTTTTAATTTACACTGCACAAAAAAAATTATATATTTAACACTGTACTTATATATCTGTCTTTGATCGTTGCAAAGCACGAAACATGAAGGACACGAGGGAAGAGGCTCACAATGAGCGCCGAAGGTCCTCAGAGTACAAAAAGCATCACATTGTGTGGCAAACAGCATTGCCATGGCTTCAAACTTTTGTATTTATTATTACTGCCCCGTCATTTGTGCCAGGCAAGTCGCTAGTGATATAATATAACATAATGCAATACAATATTATACAGTACACATGGGTGTTGGAACTGGGGGGGGGGGGGGTAAGGGGTAACCCCCCCCCCCCCCCACAGATTTCTTATCGTATGTATATATGCGTATAGAAGCTAACAGGGGAGGAGAGAGGGGGAGGAAACACAGGGGAGAGGGAGAGGAAGACACACGAGAGGGTGGTGAGGGGGTAGAAGACACAGTGGAGAGGGGGAGGAAGACACAGGGCAGAGGGTGGAAGAGAAACAGGGTAAGGGAGAGGTGAGGGGAAGAGACACATGGGAGGGGGAGAGACACAGGAGAGAGTGGGGGGTAGAGACACAGGGGAGAGGGGGGAAGAGACTAATGGGAGGGAGTGGTGAGGAGACACGGGGAGAGGAAAGGGGGTAAAGACACAGAGGAGGGGGGAAGAAACACAGAGTAAGGGAGAGGGGGTAGAGACACAGGGGAGAGGGGGTAGAGACACAGGGGAGAAGGGGGAAGAGACACAGATGAGGGGGGAGAGACACAGGGGAGAGGGAAGGGGGGAAAGACACAGGGGAGGGGGGAAAGAAACACGGGAAGGGAGAGGGGGGTAGAGACACAGGGGATGGGGGAGTGACACAGGGAAGAGGGAAGGGGGAAAAGACACAGGAGAGGGGGGAAAGAAACACTGGGGAAGGGTGAGGGGGTAGAGACACAGGCAAGGGTGGGAGAGACACAGGGGAGAGGGGGGGAGAGAGACACATGGGAGGGAGTGGGGGGGAGACACAGGGGAGAGGGGGGGGGGGAGAGACACATGGGAGGGAGTGGGGTGGAGACACAGGGGAGGTCTTCTGCTTTATTATTATTCTTATTATTATTACTATATAATGTGTAGATGTACCGGCTGGGCATGCTCTTGTGCATTATTATTATTATTATTATTACTATATAATGTGTAGATGTACCGGCTGGGCATGCTCTTGTGCATTATTATTAATATTATTATTATTTTTATTATTACTATATAATGTGTAGATGTACCGGCTGGGCATGCTCTTGAGCATTATTATTATTATTGTTATTATTATTAGTAGTATATAATGTGTAGATGTATCGGCTGGGCATGCTCTTCTACATTATTATTATTATTACTATATAATGTGTAGATGTACCGGCTGGGCATACTCTTGTGCATTATTATTATTATTATTAGTAGTATTTTACTAATAATAATAATAATAATGCACAAGAGCATGCCCAGCTGGTACATCTACACATTATATAATAATAATAATAATAATAATAATAATAATAATAATAATAATAATAATAATAATAATGCATGCCCAGCTGGTACATCTACACATTATATTATAATAATAATAATAATAATAATAATAATAATGCATGCCCAGCTGGTACATCTACACATTATATAGTAGTAATAATAATAATAATAATGCACAAGAGTCCTTCAGCACTGCACTGGACACTGAATAAACTTGCCTAGCTATGGTTTTCCCTATTGATGCAGTATCACCTACACTCTACCTCCTCTCAGTAAGACTGCAAGTTAGTTATGATTCCAAAATGGCTGCTGTCCATGAGGTAGAAGGGTGTGGAAGGGAGTGTATGCTGCTGATTGGAAGGAATGTGTCTGCTGACTGTGACATGCAGGGTCAAAGTTTGCTCAATGATAAAGTATTGGGGGCGGGTCGAATCTCGCATATGTTCGCAGTTCGCCGCGAACGCGAACATGCTATGTTCGCCGGGAACAGTCCGCCGGCGAACTATTCGCGACATCTTTAGTGGCAAGCTCATAGAGACTTATCCAAAGCAACTTGGGGCTGTGATTGCTGCAAAAGGTGGCTGTACAAAGTATTGACTTTAGGGGGGTGAATAGTTATGCACATTGACTTTTTCTGTTATTTAGTTCTATTTGTTGTTTGCTTCACAATAAAAAACAAAAAAACATCTTCAAAGTTGTGGGCATGTTCTGTAAATTAAATGATGCAAATCCTCAAACAATCCATGTTAATTCTAGGTTGTGAAGCAACAAAACACAATGAATACTTTTGCAACGCACTGTACATAGATTAGAGAAATTGGCAACTAAATGGTAGATGATATTTAATATAAATAAATGTAAAGTTCTGCATCTAGGAAGGAAAAACATGCTTGTAATTTATAATCTGAATGGAGCAAACTAGGGGCATCAGAGATAGAAAGAGATTTACGGTGTAACAGTTCTCAATGCCAATTGGAATATGGAGTACAATTTGGGCCATTTTAGAGCTGGAAAAAGTACAGAGAAGAGCAACAAAATGAATAAGGAGAATGTCAGACTAGGCTATGAAGTCAGACTAACCAAATTAAACACATTTTCTCTAAATGGGATATATTTACCTTAATTAAATACATCCGGGGTCAATATACCGTATATACTCGAGTATAAGCCGACCTGAGTATAAGCCGAGGCACCAATTTTACCACAAAATACTGGGTAAAATGTGTGACTCGAGTATAAGCCGAGGGTGGGAAATGTGCTGCCCCCTGTGTCCCTCTTGTGCCCTCTGTGTCCCCCTCTCTCTCCATGTCTCTTCTCCCCTCTCCCTTCCGTGTCTCTTCTCCCCTCTCCCTTCCCTGTGTCTCTTCCAACCTCTCCCTTCCCTGTGTCTCTTCCCCCCTCCCTTATCACCCTCCTCAACCCCACTCCCCAACCTTCCTCCTCATCCTTAACCTCCCTCCTCATCCTCAACCTCCCTCCACATACTCAACCTCCCTCCACATACTCAACCTCCCTCCTCAACCTCCCTCCTCATCCTCAACCTCCCTCCTCAACCTCCCTCCTCAACCTCCCTCCTCATCCTCCCTCCTCAACCCCCCTCCTCAACCCCCCATCCTCATCCTCTCTCCTCAACCCCCATCCTCAACCCCCCTAATTTAATTTGTATTTGCGCGTTGGTAGAATGGGCATGCTGCGTATTGAGAAATTCATTATTAAAGCCAATGGGCTGTCACATTGTTTTATAAATGTAATAGTTCAGCTTTTTATATAAATAGTATTTTGTGATGTTTATAAAATAATTAGTTAACTAAATAAAAATGTTAACGTAAAGAAAAAAGGGTAAAAAAGGAGTTAAACCCAGGGGCCCTCATTCAATTGCAATTTGGCCAATTGAATAGGGGTCTAAATAAGCACATAACATCTTTTTTTAAAGACGTTTTTAGTTAGTAAACATCTATCCAAAAACTTATTTAAAAAAAAATATGTTATGTGCTTATTTAGAGCACTATTCAATTGGCCAAATCGCAATTGAATGAGGGCCAGGGTCTACAGTTCCAAAAACCTCTGCACTACATCTCTGTGTGTTCTCTGGAAATAAAAAATAGCTGGAATAGAATCAGTAGGACAGTTATAGCCTGAGCCTTAATATGTATGCAGACTCTTATGGGAGAGCTTCAGGGTCTATAGAAGGAACAACTAAAAATTACATTTACGTCGACTCTATATCACTTTAAAGAATTAGACAACTTTAGCCTGAACCAGATTGTACCGAGTGCATGCAGTGACCTCAGTGTCCATTTAAAGCACCACATAAGCTCCATATTGATAATCTATTATTCTGAAGAACTATTTTTGATAGTGGGAAAAATATAGAAAATATGAAAAACATTTAAAACAGGCTTTAATGTATTCACTATTACATAGTGATGATATGGAGGGATCTGCTTTTGCAGTACATTTTGGGGAGGATACCTTATATGCAGATAAGATCTTACTTGCAAGTTATTGCAATACAACTAGATGGAAAATATATCTGCAGAAAACAAGAAGAAATATTAAAATATTGTGCTTAATAAGTCAATAATTCAATGTCTGTGTATATTTATATTTTTACTTTATTTAACAAATTTGCAATTTATCAAGATAAACTCCATAAAGTTCAGGAGGAAAGCATATTTCAGGAAAAGAAGAATATAAGAGATTTCATTCAGGAATCTCGGATGAATACAAAGACTGTCCTAAGGATTAAGTAAGCCAAATATTAAGGATATATAGAACCAGGAGAAAATATAGGCTTATTGTGATGTTAGTGGAAACACTGACATAATACTAGCTCACGTTATATGCATGGGACAGAAGATTTTATTTGTTTGCATATCATCCATTCTACGTAGTTAGTAGCCTTGAGTGCTGCTGAAATCCTATCCTCAGGGCATATGAGAGGTGGTTGCTTAGCTGCAAGGCGTACTCTCTCGGCATGAAGCATGTTGCCAAATGCATAAGGGAACCAGTAATGGAGAGATTAAAAAAAAAAATGTTTGCTATTGAACTTTGCAACTTTTAATTCCGTTGATTGCACAATACATCATTACACTGTCATATGGTTACTTTGTCTGTTTTACTTAGGAATGTGAGGTCATCTTGAGGCGTACATAAGAATCTCTGATCTTTCAGATTATTAGTTCTAATCCTAGTGACTGTGATGATAGTATGGAATGCTGTTTTTCTGAATACATTATTTTTATAGGATCCAAGCATTAGATTTAAAGGACAGTTGACTGATTTTTATCTCAAGGACCACTGTAGTTTAGGAACATCTTCAGTTGTGTGAAGTATGTAACAAATTAAGAACATGAGCAGCTGTGTAACCAATGAATACAAAATAAATTTACAGAAAATCTATATTTTTGTGTATAGAAGGGTGTCATCTTTTCTAGATTCAGTATTTCCTGACAGTTTGGGGCCTTTAGTCACGTATGTTTCTACTTTATAGTGGGGTCAAGGGTTAGGGAGGGGCAGCTCACAAGGTTAACTGTAAGCTCTGCTCATCCAGAAATATAAACACTTCTGCAACTTTCACTAGAGTTTCATGGATGCCTATAGGCACCTGCAGAGGCATAAATATTCATGTTTTAACTCTAATGTCCATGGGCCTCATTCTATTACCGGCCGCAGCCGCTGCAGGGCCGCAAGCTTTCCGGCTATTCTATTCCCCTCCGGCCGGGGACTCCGGCAGGCTTGCGGCCGGCGCCTTGCTATCCCTTGCGGCCGATCGCGCTGGAGGAAAGCCTTTGATCTAAAACGGCCGCAAGGAAATCGGCCGTAAGAAAAGCCTGGTTACAATTCTATTGCTCCGGGAACCCTGTCTGCAAGGCTAAAAACGAGCCGCAGCTTACTTGCAGCAAACAGGTCTCGCTAGCACCAATTAAGCACATAAAATAGCTCAAATAAAGCCATCCTGCACTTTGAGAAGACTATAAAGGGATTTTAGGTGTTAGAAAAAATAGCACATAATTATCCTATACTCAAATCCGTAAAATATTTTATTTTTAATATACGTAAAATATACATGTAAAAAGTCCAGAGTGCTTGGAGCACCACAGACACGCCCACGCCGCAGCCGGAAAATAAACAGTTAATGTCAACTCGGGTTTGGGCTGATGTGCAAGCTTGAGAGGGGGTTACTTTTAATCCTCATGTCCCCCAATATGATCCCTAGCATTTACAGAGCTGTACAGTGCAGGCTTGAATTTATTTTTGCGTTTTTAGATTTCAGAGCTTATGGCCGGTTTCAAGATATGCGGCCGGCCGTAAGGGGAGATCCTTGCGGGGCCGTATAATAGAATCGCGAGTTAACAGAACCCCCGCAAGGAATCGCAGCCTTACGGCTGATATGATATGATGCTAAGATATTGCTAAGATACATGCAAATAATTTTATATTGTAATATCACGAAGAGCTTGACTATGTGAAGACCTTGGCTCAATAATCTAAAAAATAATTTTACATATTTTAAAATAATTAATTACAACCTTACATTTTTAACTATTCAGTTTGCTTTAATGTTGATAGACATTTTTGTCTGTGTAAAAGAACTAGAAACAAGGGAAGAGTGGGAGGAACTGTGGAAGCAAATAAAATCTGTATTAGCTGCTATTAACAAAGGTCCTCTTCAATTAGCCTGATTGAACTAAATCAGACAATAAGGCCCTCATTCAATTGCAATTTGCCAATTGAATAGGGCTCTAAATAAGCACACAACATATTTTTTTAAAGAAGTGTTTAGTTAGTAAACATCTATCAAAAAGCAAGTTTTTCACTAACTAAACACATCTTTAAAAAAAATATGCTACGGTATGTGCTTATTTAGAGTCCTATTCAATTGGCCAAATCACAATTGAATAAGGCCCTAAGGCTCCAAAGTATAACCCTCCCTTTCCAAGGCCCTAATTCAATTGCGATTTGGCCAATTGAATAGGGGTCTAAATAAGCACATAACATATTTTTTTTAAAGAAGTTTTTAGTTAGTAAAAATATATCCAAAAGCAATGTTATGTGCTTATTTAGACCCCTATTCAATTGTCCAAACTGCAATTGAATGAGGGCCCAACAGAGCAGCAATGTAAAATGGATTCACACATAATTCAATCAGATTATTAAAAATGTAATATTTTATGTAAAATGCTTTCATGTTCCTGCCTTCCATACCTGCTGGTGTTTTTATTTTGTTACATACTTCACAAGTATGTGAAGGTTTTACCAAACTACAATAGTCCTTTATCTCATGATTGTGCAGTACCTGACACTCACAGTTGTGAAGGAAATTAATTGACTGACACATAGATATATTCTATGCTTATAAATGAAAAATTTGTGGATGTATGGTAGCCAAGTGGACCAATAGGAAGCAGCTGGGTATGTTGTGTGCATTAGATGATGCAATATGGAGATTCACAGCTTGCTTTCTGAACACCTCCCTCAGTTACATACTTTGAGGCATAGGAGGAGTGAAAAGGCCCACTAGAGGTAAGTGGATGGAAATTGAAAATATATAAAGAATTAGTATATTTATATAACTGGGTTATAATATATTATGATTATTATACTTTATTTGTAATGCACCAACATTTTCCCTAGTGTTACAAGGGTTAAGTACAAGGCAAAATACAATATTAACATCATGAAAGAATGGAATTTTGTGTATTTTAGCTTAAAATATAATGTAAATAGCAGTGGCAGAAGCCCAAGATCCTTTCTCATTGTTGCTACACCCAGAAGACCCCTTTCATTAGCTGCCTTCCTTACCTCCTGCCTTCGCTCCTTTGCACAGCTCCTTTGCACACGTGGGGCTTTTGCAGCCAAGGGTGGGAAGCTCCTACACTACACTACAAAAATACTATCCATACACACACCTCTCTCAGCATCCATCCCTACATAGCATCCAGTCCTTGTCAGCAGCCATCTGCTCTCAGGATCCATCCCCACCAGTGACTTAGTAAGGGTGGGCGGTCTGCCCTGGGCAACAGTTCTTTGGGGGTGGCAAAAATGCCCACCCGAGAGAGAAGAGGAGGAGCCGCTGGCAAAGGTGAGAGACAGGGAGAGAGGACAAGGGTGAAGGGAGAAAGAGAGCAAGAAATGTGCCCAAACTGTGTCTGTAAGAGCTAATGTGCCCAGCCTGTGCCTGTAATAACAATGTGCCCAGCCTGTGTCTGTAAGAGCTAATGTGCCCAGCCTATGTCTGTAAGTACCAATATGCCCAGCCTGTGTATGTAAGCGCTAGTGTGCTCAGCCAGTTTCTGTAAGTACCAATGTACCTAGCCTGTGTATGTAAGCGCTAGTGTGCCCAGCCTGTTTCTGTAAGTACCAATGTACCTAGCCTGTGTATGTAAGCGCTGTAACAGCCAATGTGCATCCTGTGCCTGTAAGTGCCAATGTGAATCATGTCTGTGTCTTTAAGTGCCAATGTGCATTCAGTGCCTGTAAGAGCCAATGTGCAGCCTGTGCTTACAAGAACCAAAGTGTAGCCTGTGCCAAAAAGAACCAAAGTTCCCAGGAATAACCCTTCTCCTCCTTCTCCTCTACATTGCCACCATCCCGCTGGGCCCCTAAGTCCTCTCAGTACAGTTAAAGTGAAGTTAAATTATATTTTATCTGATGTAATTATTGTTTTTTATTTTGTTTATTTTATGTTTTAAGGTTTTGTATCTAAAAACAAGACCATTGGTTCCAACTAAAATGGGAAAAATCTGGGTCCGAAACAGATTATTTCAATTTATATTGATTCCTTTGGGTAATGCTTGTTTGGAACTCAGCTTGCCATCTGGAATGGATTAAGTACGAGAACCAAGGTACCACTGTGTATATATGTATATATATATATATCTATACACCGTGTGAGTTGATGCTGGAGGGGGTCCGGGAAGGGCGAGAAAAGGGAGAGAGTGTGAGAGGGAGGGGGAGAGGAAGGCAGAAAGCTGACAGATAGTGATGGGAGGAAGAGAGTGGAGTGGGAGAGAGAGAGGAGGTAGGAAAGGTGAGGAGAGATAAAGAGGAAGAAGAGTGAGAATGCTTCACTTTATATATACTTACTCAATTATGCCCACATAGAAAAGTATAGTATATATGTATGTTTATATATATATATATATATATATATATATATATATATATATATTAGCGAATTGCCCGTCAAAAAATGACGGCAATGAAATTGTAAGTGAGCTAATGCTGTTTGGTGTGTAATAAAATAAATACTAGATTAATAAATTAATATACTTTACCTATTTTGAAGTAATATATGCAGGAAGAATTCTGTTGAAGAGCTGGCAATCTGTTTTGATGTTGCTGCAGCATTAGTGGTGTGGAGCTGCTGTGTAAGTGTGATGAATGTGTGGAGTGTAATAGTGTGCGTGCGCGAGACAAATCCGTTAGCCTAGCTGTGTACTTCCGCATTATATAAGTTATTGTTCTAAAATGGCGGCTAATGTGTGGTATGCGGCTGTGGCTGATTTAGCGTCCTTCGTTTTGGATGTCGTCCGACTTTTTCTGAATATCCGTAGCTGTTTGGTGGTGTTTTGCGTGTTTATGGTGGTGTTTTGCATGTTTAGGGTCCTTTAGCCTCGTTTTCGTTTTGTTCGGCGGCCATTTTTTCTCTCGCTTAGGTGATTTTCCGGTGTTTAAACTCTGAAATTTGTACTTAAATCGAGGTGTAACTTGACTTGCAGAGGTCCTGGGTGCCCCCCCCCCCCCTTCCTGTGGGTAAGCTTTTTATGTGTTTGTTGTTTGTATTTATTGTGTTTGTAATGTTTTTGGGATTGCGCAGGTTGCGTCCTTGTTTTTTAATCTCAAAGGTGTTTTTCGGCAAATACGTAGGTGTTTAGTGGTGTTTTGCGTCTTTAGACTGCTGTAGCCTCGTTTTCATTTTTTTCGGCGGCCATTTTTTCTCTCGCTTACAGAATTTTTCAGTGTCTAAACTCTTTTTTTTTTAGTTAAATTGAGGTGTAACTTTAGTTTTCGAGGTCCTGGATGCCCCCTCTTCCTGTAAGTAAGCTTTTTATGTATTTGTTGTGTGTATTTGTTGTATTTTTCATGTTTTGATGTGCGCTGTTTTTTTGCGAGGTCGTAATGGGTCGTAACGCGTCTCGTATTTTTTTTCCGTAACAGCGTAAATTTTGCGAGGTCCGCAGTTGCTGGCAAGGAGCGCGAGGACCTCAGTTGCTGGCAAGGAGCGCCTTCGGCTTCGCGAGGGCCGCAGGCTCGCTATGCGTTAGCAACAGCTCGCATGCTCACAACTATATATGTGATATATATATATATATATATATATATATATATATTTTTTTTTTTTTTTTTTTATTTTATTTTGTGGGGGTAATTTTGAAAAAATATAAAAAGGATATAGTCCTAACTTTTCTTTCTGTACAGGACCCATATATGTATATATATATATTTATTTATATTGTGTCTTTAGATCCTTGGCGCTTATCTTCAGTTTCTTTTTCCTTAGTGCTGAAAAATAGACTCCTCTAAGGTAGCAGGTTTTGCAAGTGAGGAAAGTTCTTTAAAAAGTAGGTAATCTCACTTGTGCTTCATCTGGAGTTGAGTAATTAAACAGTTCCACCTGTGACTACCAAAGCAGGAAACAGAACGACAGCACGTGGAGGGCTGCTGCTGCTGCTGCTGCTGCTGCTGACGACCTGTGGAGATACAGACACAGAGGACTGAAGGAAGTTATCTTCCATTTGTGGACATTACTAAACCTAATGTAGGCTTTTTATATTATTTTTTTACTTTGTATTAAAACTTTATTGACCATACCTTTCTATCACCGAGGACCGCATGCATAAAGCTGACTGCACATATAACCCTGCACAAGGAGAGCAGTGACAGGATCTGAGGGCCTGAATACCCTGATATAAATGTAAAGAGATTACCTACTTTTTAAAGAACTTTCCTCATTTGCAAAACCTGCTACCTTAAAGGAGACTCTTTTCTCCTTGTCTATTTTTCAGCACTAAGGAAAAAGAAACTGAAGATAAGCGCCAAGGATCTAAAGACACTATATAAAAACATAGAAAAAGATTTCAAAGGGATCGGAAAAATTAGATCAGGCTGCTTGTTTTAAGAATATTGTATTTGATACACAACACACTTGCTTTTTATAATTTCTTATTTTTATTTAATTGTATAAAAGTGTGTTACAAAAATGGTCCTGCTTTTTAATCCAGAAGTGCAGCTAGATACACAATTAATTTATTTATCTCTCTCTCTCTCTGTCTCTCTCTCTCTCTCTCTCTCTCTCTCTCTCTCTGTCTCTCTCTCTCTCGCTCTCTCTCTCTATATATATGTATAATGTTGGCACCAGAAGCAGACCCGGGGGGGTCCAGCACAGAGATACAATATGGGGCTCCTATATATGCACACAGTATTGCATATAATTATTTGAAATTGTTTTATTTTTTAACTTTCTTAAATATTCTTTTACAGTCTACAAACCTCTTCATGTACATAAAAGATCAGGTTTAAACATTACAAATGTAGTTTTGTATAAAAAAATATGTGGTCGACAATAGATAAAAGACATTAAATTGACATATGGGTTATTTTCTACTAATTTGATCTGATATGTTACACGAAACAGAGGTGCAGTTGGGATTATGGTTTATATTTTGCTTTTCTTCCCATTTGCTTAAATGTAAAATAGACAAGAAACCCCAATGTGCCAGATACCTTTGAGTTTTTGTTGACAAATCCTCTGGTGTCACGATCTACTAATTTAACACAATATTTAACCTTCCCCCAACCATGTGAGCCCCCCTCCCAGCTAATTACTTGTCAAACTCATCTCTCCTGCCTTTGATATACATGTTTTCCTATATGTGCATCCTCACTGATTCCAATTGTCTCAGGCATGGGGGGTTATCTTGTTGGGGTGGTTGGTCCACTTTTATGACCCCTCTGATGCTAAGGAGAGGGTGTCTGAGACTCAGGGGGAAACCCTGACAGTAACTATAGGTACACAATGTCCAACTAACTGTCCATCCATTTGTGACAACTGGTAGGAGAAAGAACAAACACATTTGAGGGAATTTAATGAGACATTGCGGGTAAATACAGAGGAGCGATAACCCGTGATACAGCTTCTCAACTCATCCTGTAATTTACTAAAGCCATTCCCCTCTTTAACAGCTAGCTTAATGCAAGTCTATCAAAAGTTATCATGAACGCAGTGTTTAATAGGCATGTTGGCCAAGTTCTTTAAATTATCACTTATCCTGCTTATCACCGACGTCCTGGTCCTCCATCTTCAACACTGGATAATTGGGCAGATCCATGTTGCCTGAAGAAATCGGTCCTCTTCTTCAGAATTTGTTTTATTTTTTGATAATTTATTTTTTATTTTTTTGTGTAATTATTTTTTATTTTAATTGTAATCTTTTTTGAGTTTCAAGTTCTTTTATTTTAGGTTATTTTTTATTTTCTTGTAAATATTTTATTTAAGTGGTTTATCTTATGTAGTTTAGGGGGGTTAGTTTCTATAGGGATCCATTAGGACTCCCATGGGAGATTGGGTCCATGGGGATCCATAAGGACCCCCATTTTAGTAGTTAGAATGCAATGAGGGTCCTTAAAGACCCCCATGGTTACAGTTAGAGGCTGCAAAAGGGTCCATAGAGACTCAAATGGTGTTAATGGGCATCCCATGCCAAAGTGTGCGGAGCGAGCCTATTGGTTCCCACCCATGTGTTGATGAGGATCCTGGGGGTTACCTGGAGTCACAGGAGAAAACAAGCTATAGGTGGAGGTGTCATAAACCCCCAGCATTTTTTTTTTTTTTTTACCCGTGTGCCTTGCAATATAAAGGGCTTATATAGATAGATGGATAGATTAATATACTGTATAGTGCTAATGACAATGTCCCAATCACATTTTGTCAAGTTTGTTGTAATTATACTTCATTATTGACATTATGCCAACCATTACTTCTTTGCCAACCAATATTGGTCCTGTGCTGATGGAAAGACCCGTTAAAAATATATGTAAGTTTTAACTTTTTCTAATCTAACACATACATTCTTATATCAGAAACACACATCACATTGGTTCATTCCACACACATACAGATTTATTTTATAAAAAAAAAGGGTTTCCACACCCTCCAGAGGTGCCTACATAGGCATCGGTTTACCTACCAATAGAAATACTGCATTTTGGTAATTTCTTTAACCCTATACTTGCCAGCAGCAGCACAATGCATAAATCCACACATCAGTATTAAAGCTCCTCCTTGCTTCCTTGTGGAGGTTAAAAAAAAGTATATACATCCCATGATGCTTTGCTGCAGAAACTGACTTTCCAGAATTTAAACAATGTTATAGATGCCTGTGATTTGCCAAAACAAAGTATGAATTGTATTCCAATTAAGCTTAGATTTTCAAGAAACATGCTTTCCCAAAATCCAGTCCCAGAAAACTAAAAACATTTGCAAACGTCAGGTTAACGGTATATGCAAGTGAGCTGGATTATGAATGCATCTGATAGAGGATAATTAGTAGTGTATTAAAAAAATTGCATGAAAAATACCAAAATAAAGATTTAAACAGTTACCCTAAAGTATGCTGAATTTCTTGCATTTCCAAACTGTTTTCTATCAATGTTGACACCCCTGAAAATCCCTGGGAAAATTAGCATACATTAGCAAAATTGTATCTTTTGGGTCTGTGAATTGAGCTGCAGCTTTCCTTTAGATTTCTGTAATACCCAGAACAAGGTCTGTGTCCCTTCATTCACTGATTGTTTTATCTACATCCCAGGTGAAACTTCCCCCAGTGATTTGCCCCTGTAACCCCCCCCAGCCCCAGTGATTTACCCCATCACCTCCCCCACCCCCAGTGAATTGCCCCTGTGACCTCCCCCACTCCAAGTGATCTCTCCCAGCCCCAATGAATTGCCCCATCACCCCCC